>JAJJWX010004681.1:0-78761 GCA_023529315.1 Papaver bracteatum | reverse complement strand
TATCATTGAGTTTTGTATAATTAATAATTAATCAGAAAAATTTATTAGCATTCCGTAATTAAAACACACCAAATGAAACATAAAAACAAAAGGAAACACAAATCCGAAGAAAATTAACAGAAGTTGTTGGACAAAACTAAGCACGACAGGCTTCAACACACTGATATCTGGATCAAATCTTGCATTTTAGCGAATTTCTACATGCTAATTACCTTTGAGATGTTCAAAGCTTTGATGTCAACTTAGATATTTTCTTCTCCCGATCCAATTGCTCTTGTAGATATGACACTACTGCGGTCAACTTCTTTTCCTTGTCATTATAAGTCGAATTCATAGTTTCTAATTCCGAAACTCTTTTCTCAAGTGCTTGTTTTTCAGCAATCAGTCGATCTTGTTCGGCAACCCATGCAGGTAGAAAAGTAGGCAAACTATAGAAAGGCTTGTCTAGATCCTCACGATCCATGTAAAAATTTCCTTGACCATCTGGGGTAGCCACAAGACCTTGAGAGTTTATCATCTCCATAGGTCTTTCCCATAGATCAATAAAGAAAGACTCATAATCTTGTTCTTCGTTAAAGACTAAAGAGAGATGTTCTGAAAAACTGTAACAATCCGCATCAGAATCAGTAAAATCACGTAACGTAAAAGTGGTACCGATCGGTACTATTTCTTTAATCCTGTAAACCCAAAGAAATATGCTTTTCTGGTATATAAACAAATGCGGATCTGTATACCACGACATGTTTTAAGCTCTTACTTTGACAAAAAGATATGAATAGAAATGATTTGAATGAACCGAAAACGAAATCGCTAGCTGCCAACCGGACACCAAATTCTCATATACTGTATCTAATATCAGCCGAAGTCTCAACCGCTTAATATAGCTCCAGATACAGATCTGTAAACGTAGAAGAAGAAGAAGAAGAAGACGGCAAGCAAACAAACACATATACATTAAAATGCACGAAATCTAAAGAAATCTAAACAAACACATATACATTAAAATGCACGAAATCTAAAAATAAAACCAATCACAAATCTAAAGAAAATTAACCCAAGGCTTCCACCCGCTAATTTGAAGACATTATTAACACGTCTTGCTCGACAAATATTATCTCCGACTCAAATGGCTTGCCGGCTGAATAAGAAGCTCCCCCAAATTAGTAGGAACGTTAACCGCATAGCTTCAATAGATCCATCTTCAGCACGACGGCTCCAAGCTTTAATGTCAACTCAAAAACTTGCTTCTTCAGAGCTTCCTTATCGTACTTCTCCCTATTCAATTGCTTTTGTAGGTCTTCTACATGGGCAGTCAACTTCTTTTCTATCTGTTTAACAGTGGTTTCCAAATCTGAAACTCTTTTCTCAAGAGCTTGTACTTCTTCATCAGCTTTCTGTTGATCTTGTTCGTCAACGCGAATTCCAGGCAAACTATAGAAGAGAGAGTCTGGATTCCAACGAAACACGATATAGCCTGTCGAAAGAGTCCCCGAGGCCACCAAACCTTGAGAGTTTACCAACGTATATTTGGGCCTTCTCGATAAGTCAGATAAAAAATCGGCGTAATCACTTTCTTTGTTATTGCCCAAAGAGAGGTGTTCTGAAAATTTGTAATAGTGGTTATCATCATTGATATCACTTGCTAGAAAATCCGTACCGATCGATAATTTTTTGTTAACCCTGCAAATACGAAAGCCCGAGCCAATGGAATATATGAACAACTGAGGATCTCTGTACCATGACATAATTAATTAAGCACGCTAGCTGTTACTTTGACGGAAGATGATGAGGAAGAGGTAAGAAAGAAAGAGATCTTGATAGAATAGTTGTGAATGAATTGAAAGAAGGAAAAAGAAAAGTGATCGGCGGAGGAGATGAATGCTTCCTTATCTCCTTGACAAAGACCAAACACTATATTGAGCTCAACATTAAACAAAGATATAAGATGTCAGTAACGTGGTTATAACTAAGCTTGTTGGTATGGACATTGCATTCCTATATAGATGTTGCACATGTATTTGCTAGAATGATTCCATGCTCTGTGGGGACAGTTTCCTGTTTCAACCTACCAAGTCTGTTAGTCTCTGGCATGCTCTTAGAAAGTCTAGAAATTATTATATATCCAGAAATGACGGATGAATCTAGAATCCCACGGTAACTGTGGTTGGCTATCGATTACAATACCCACTCTGCCTGTCATTGCCTGCACCAGCTGCGAATCACTTCCCTGGTAAATGTTATTCGAACCTAAAATAGAAGACCCGAAAGTTGCGGCACATCATAAGGCCAAGCACTATGGTAGTGCATTTTGCTTGACTATGGTCACATTTTAGCCAACCACTATGGGCCATTGCTTATCTATAATGTGGTGATATGTCTTAGTTTGGCTTTAAAAGGGAATAGATGTGTTCTCCTTAGTGGCGGAGCCAAAGGTGGGCTACACCTGGCTGTAGCCCCACCTTTTTTTTCATAAATCTGAAACAGCATAGTAATTTAAGCCTAATTCCAAGCAACTTTAATATTTAGTCCACTAATTTCGTGAGTTTAGGTCACCAATTCCAGAAACTTAGTCAACTAACCCTAAATTCTCTCTTCCACATTAGACCACTGGTTTGAGGTGTTCACTGATAAAAAAAAAAAGATAAAAGAAGGGAGGACTATCTCCTGTATTTAGTCTGCTAGCACTTTTTAATGATTCTATCTCTTGTACTTGCTATATTCCGTGATGAACTCATATGTGCGAACTAATCATTCATTAATTATCATGTCATTTAGATTCATGGAAAGCAAAAAATCCATGAGTTGAGGTATTAGATTTGAAATGCAAACTGACTTGTAGTCTCTGTAATTTTGGTAGTTTCCAGCTTGGTGTTGACTGTACTATCAAATTTACGTAGTGGTTGTTGTGTTAGGAAAGGTTCTGCAGTTTGCATTTCTTCTTTGTAAGGCAGTCCTCGTGACTGCAGACTTTGGTCTTTTGTAATCCTAGCATTCGGAAAAAAATTGCATACTCACCTACAACACAGGCTGCTACATTTCCTAATCGTAGTTTCGCATTGACTTCAATTTGACAATTTTTTTTAGCCCCCTATTTTAAAATCCTGACTCCGTCACTGGTTCTTCTCTAAAACTGAGGAATGTCTAATAGTCAATTTCAGTAAAAATATTTTATAATCTTTAATATAAATCTAACAAAATAAAGTTCGGATGAAAAACAAAATTGACGGAAAGGAATCTGGGTTTCCTCTAGTAAGCCAAGAAATGCTATCCTCGCGTAGGGAAGATCTTTTTATTAGCTCTTGGCTTAGGCCTTAGTTATATTAAAACTATAGTCAAAGTCAATGGTCAACCATAGCCAACCCAGATGGTCAACCACCAAATTCCATTTAGCTTGTATGTTGTTTGGTCAAAGCAACATACATCCAAGAGTGTGTGTGTTTTTTGCTAACCCAACGTCTGAATTTGATTCGAGTTCTCGAGTCAAATGTTAGGTTGTTTCTTTATTATTTTCAGTCATATTTGACTCGCAATCTGACTCAGACCTAAGGCCAAGCACTATGGGAGAGGGCATCATTTCCCTATCCTCATATATAGGGAAGGGATATGAGTCACAAGTAGGGCTGCACAAAACCGAACCTAAACCGTGAACCGAAACCGAAACCGACCTTTTAAAACCGAACCGAAACCATAACACAATGGTTTGATTGTGGTTGTCAGTTTTGGAAAACCGACAGAAGTGGTTTTAGTTTCGGTTGGTTACTGAAACCGAACCGATAACCATCGGTTTTAACCGATTAGTGTAAGACGTAGATTTTAGGGAGTAGGAGAAGTAATAGCCATTGATTAAGATAAAACACTCTTAAGTCTTAACCCTAACTAGCGTCGGTTTTCTCCTCACTCTTCACTCTCTCAGTTCTCTCTTTGCTTCTTCTTCGTGAGTCATGACGCCATTAGCATCTTGTTAGGGTACCGACCCTAAACTCGTCATAAGCCTATGGGTAGAACTCAACTCGAAAACCGGTTGACTAGATGAGGGAACCCATTGACTTATAAACTACCAATTAAGCCCTATCTAACCAATGTGGGACTAGGATCCCAACATCCCACCACACTTCCAGACCCAACGTCCTCGTTGGCCCACTCTATCGAAACTGACCCGAAGGTAGCCCTTTCTCTTATGGCGGCTTCACTCCCCTATCAGAATTCAATGCGGGTGACAACTACGCCCATACATAGGTGCCCCAACACTTTAATCTAGCCTATAGGTCACCCCTTCCGTGGAGGGAGCATGGGTCGTGGTGGTTGGCTCTGATACCAAATGTTAGGGTACCGACCCTAAACTCGTCATAAGCCTATGGGTAGAAATCAACTAGAAAACCGGTTGACTAGATGAGGGATCCCATTGACTTATAAACTACCCACTTAAGCCCCATCTACCAATGTGGGACTAAGGTCCCAACACATCTCTTCGCTAAGATCTGTTCTCAGTGACGCCACACCAATACACCATCACCTTCTTTTTTTCTTCTTCTCTATCGATATAGAACGGTGGCATCACCGATTCACCACCATACCCATAGAAGAAATCAAATCACTGGATAGGTATTTCAGTGTTTGTATCATATTTTCTCTTTATTCTTATATATCATTGATTGTTAGAATTATACAAAATTGAAATTAGTGTTTTATAAAATAAAAAATATTTGGTTTTTTTTTTTTTTGAAACTAGGGTTATCTTGTTGATTCGGATTCAGTCGATATGCTGAATTGCACGTTTGAGGGTTATTGAAAATATCTAAGTATTCCTATTGGACTATAATTACCTCCATTAATTTCTTTTGATGTTATTTGTTGTGAATTATATACCATGTATGTATAACCTTGGATTTGCATTCTTAATGATCTTATTGCTGTCGAAATTCTTTCCAATCCCATATTTAATCAGCCAATATAACTTGTTTTCAGCTGAATTTCATCTTTAAATTGTATTGAGTAGCCTTGATGAATGCATGATCTTAAGGGTCGAGAACACTTAAGTGAAAAACTGCTAAGAATGCATGTTCCAAACACTTTAGTTAAAAGTGCTTCCTGGTAACCTGGTAACTTTTGTTTTCCTTTCTGAGACTAACAATATGGAAGAGTATTGGTAGGCTCTCAAACTGCAGGCGCCTAGCTTGTTTATTTTATGACTGGTAGCCTGGTAGGTGAATTCCTAAAGTTAAATAGTGGTGGCTTGCTATTAAAAATTCATTAAATTTGACTATTAATGTTTAGACTCATTTTATTTTGTGTTGTTAATAACTTCATGGTGTGTCATTTTGTTTCTATAAAGTGTTCTCTAATTTGTGTAAAATTTTGTTTCCAGGGGGATATCAGCGGGTCTGCCAGTTATGGAATGCACATTCTCAGGAAGATCGTTTGATTTTGTATAAATATATTATGGGTGTTTGCAACATCCACTTTGACTGGTTCATAGGTAACCTATTCCTAAGACTTGTTTGGATAAACTGTGAATAGATTTGTTCCTTATTAAAGCTTAATTTTGGAGTCTTAAATTTATTTATTTTTTCCTGATCTTTTATTTCCTGTCTTACACATGGTTTTCTTACAGTGGGTTTTGCTTAATTTTAATAAATTTTACAAGTTAATTCAGATTGAATGTGGTAATTCAGATTGAAAGTTTGTTGTTGGGGTTAAAATTTTCTATCAAGTTTATTCATGTATCTCAACTGTTTGATATGTTAGCTCTATGAAGTGTTGAGAATGGTATGATTGAATGTCATGTTATCAAAAGTAAAAACAGTCAAAGCACACAGTAAAGCTATTATGTATAGTTTAATGCAAAGCTCATAACTGTTCTTTAATTGTCCCTTTTGCCCTCTTGTTTGAGGAGCTTTGATTAATAGTTTCACTGCATGACATTGTATGGTTTATCATATTGCAGACTTGCTTCCTAAGACAGTTGAGGCGTTGATTTGCACACAAAGCTGGTTACGGACACCGGTTGATCTTGATCCAAACACCTTAGGAACTGCCAATAATGTGAGTACTCTCCTTTACGCCAAAATCGCTTAAACTCAGGACATTTTCTTTGAAGGTAGATCATCTTAGTCAACTGCTATGAATGTTCAGGGATTACTTTACTTGTAACTTCTTCAATATCAATACAATTCCATTGCAGTTTCATTGGTTGAGGTGATAATGTAACATTCACATTAGAAATGCATATTCCAATAAAATGATCATCCCCAATCCCAGCTAAACGAATACTTGTTGTTTATTGCTTGTCTAACATGGTGGTTGCTAATCTTGATGTTCTTAGTTACATTATGTACCATTGCACTGATCATGATTGAGAAATTCATATTTAACTCGAGTTTGTGTACGTGCAGGTTACCATTACAACCTCATGTGGAATACCCAATTTCTACACATGCAAAGTGTATTGTCGACCCTTTTTGGACTCTTTAAAATTTAATGTTTCTATCAATATGTATTGGAAGTTGGAACACTTGATATAGCAAGTTCAGAAAATTTTGCCTGTCAGTTTTGTGGGACTGACAGATAATTTTTTTTCCAGTGACTTAGTTGGTTAACCAAAAACCGAGTTGAAACCGAACCGAACAAAACCAAACTACCTTAATGGTTTCATTGGTTTTCATTATTGGAAAACCGAGTACTTTGGTTTCGGTTTAGGTTTTGTCAAAAACCGAACCATGTGCAGCCCTAGTCACAAGGCAGTCTCACTATGGTCTGCTTTTATCCTTTCCCTACATGACAGTTTGTCACTTTCCGTGTGAATTGCAAAACCGAAACTTTTTTTTTACCCAACTTTTTTTAGGTTGGGTAAATTATATAGATCAAAAGATAATTGATAGAAAAAAAAAAGATAAAAAAAGTTAAAAAAAAATAGTTTTAGTAAGAAGAAATAGTAAAAAAAAAAAGTAAAAAAAAGAAGTGTAAGTATAAAACTGTGAAAACCAGAAACAGATACTCAGTATCCGTGTAAAATGCAACGGAAACTGAGTTTCCCTAAAGTACAATTTTACACCTCAATTTTATATGGGAGACCATAATAGATGGGTTTTTTACGTTTCTCCGTACATATGAGGGATATGGAAGGGATAAAGGGCATCATAGTGTTTGGCCTAACTCCTGATTTGGACTCATTTGAGTTAGGGAATAAAATGTCCCTAACTCATGGGACCAAGCCACTAGTTCACATCCCGTTCACATATTGATTCAGATAAGTCAGGAGATATCAGTCAAATACAGATGAGTTAGATCCAGACAACTCGAATGAGTCCGAAAAAAACAAGGTGTAAATTCCAATCGGCTTGAACCGGAAACGTCCGAAGCTCAATAACTCAGTAATCAAAATCGATCAGAGCAGGGAGATAAAAAAGAATCGTCAACTCGCTAGCTAGCTGATCTAGCACAGTAAGCTTAGCTGTCAACTAAGTAGAAGAATACCAAAAAACTCCCGGTCACGTGGACAAATGTATCCCCATTTCCTATACTACCCTTATTTTCTTAGTAAGAATCCAATTTGAATCCTCACATTCATTTCTGTCACCGGGAACAGCCGGTAATAATAATAATAATCAAAGAAATCTTACTTCTTAAGGACTTCCCACTCCCAATTTTCTTCCCTCTTTTCAAAACCCTAATATCATCTCTCCGAATCTCGATCAGTTTCATTTCGCGCTTTTCGAAACCCCGAATTCGATTCTGAGTTCTGATCCTTCATTTTCTTCATCATCAAATCCTGTTAACCCTAGAAAAACAACTCGTAGGAGGAGCAGAAGAAGGTGAAGAAGGAAGAGGAAGACGAGGAGGAGGAAATTTACTTCGAATTAGTTCGAGCTTAATCAAGGTAGGTACGGATCGTTTTTCCCTGACTGTTTTTTTGTTTAATTTTTGGTTTGATTTTGAGTAATTTCTTCATTTTTTTTGGTGTTATGATCGAGGTTTGGTTTGGTTTGATCTGCATTGGTTTTGAGTTTAGTTTCTGTGTTAGGTTTTGATTATGATGGATTTGTTTTAATTGATTGGAGTTAGTGATTTGGTAGAGTGATATCTTGATTATTAGTGAATTATTTGGAAATTTACTTACTGGAGGTGTGGAATGTTGGGGTTTTGTGTAATTTAGCTTGGGATGGGGATGAGATAGTTAGGCTTATGATTAGTTTGTGTGGAAATGAAGGATTGATTGCTTAATTGGGTTCAAACAGATATTTTGATTAGTGTTTCTGATTAGGAGTTCTGATTAGTGTTTCTATTTAGAGATTATTGGAAGTCAGAGAATTTCCTAGAGTTATTAATAGTGATGCATCGATGTCAATCTGTTTATGAGAATTTTTTTTTCACACTTACTTATTGTGTTGTTAACCAGGGGACGGTGGATACTGATGAGATAGTTAGGGTTATAATAATTAGTTAGTGTGAAAATGAAGGATTGATTGCCTAATTGGGTTCAAACGGATATGTTGATGTTTTTGGCTACGAGTTTTTTTATTAGGGAATTAAAGTTTTGATTAAGAGATTATTGGAATAACTGAATATGCTTGGAAGGCAAGAATTTCCTAGAATTACTTAATAGTTATGCATCGATGTCAATGTAATTATAAGATAAAATTTGCACTCTTACTTAGTGTCTACTTTATCAGGGGATGGGGGTTGTGATGAAAAGTTAGGTTCTGACTAATTTGAAAAGCATGGACTGCTTAATTGGGTTCAAACATATGTATGTAACGTTTTTCAATGTACATAATAACTCTTCTAATATATGTTGATGTTGTCACTGATAGAGTACTATGAACATATCAATTGACTATGTCACATGTGATCAGTTAAATTGCTTTAAATGGTATCAACTATGTTAACTATGATTGTTTGAAAAAGAATTAAGCTGGTTTAAGTATGGACTGTTGAGAATAGAGGAAGAAATTAGAATGTGGTTGAATTTGGCTTATAGAGGATGCACTCATTGTTGACATGATCACATTGTATTGACAAGAGTGGCAGTGAATGTGACCTCAACTAATGATTTGCTCAATCTGGAAAGATCTGTTCAAATAATTTGTTGAGTCATTATAGATTTGTGAACATGAATACTCAGATGATCTTTTAGACCAATTTTTGTTCACCTTGAAGCTGATTTAAGTGCGTTGTGTTAAAGCAATAAGAATAACATGCTGATGCTGTGATTTGTCATATACTTTTGTATGTCGCTAATTCATCTACGCATCATGATATATATAGTAATAGAACTCTGCTTAGGCGTTGGAAAACTTTCTTGGTTTCTTGAATATGGAGCTCTAGTTTGGGCATTGGGATGTATTTGCACTTCAAAATTGATCTTTGCTATAGAAGAGATGACCTAGATAAAATCAGAATATATGATAGCTGCAAAAAAGGTAAAGAAGTCATATACTTTATGTTTTACCTTACAATTGCAAGTATATAATTATCAATACAGAGTTTATTTTTAAGCCCTCCTAGCATGTGTCACCTTGAACAGCCTTGGCCAAATTCCCATCTTAGGTGGTGCTTAAGCATCATATAGGTCGTAAATATAGACATCAGCCGTTGATAATATATAGAAAAATAGTGAAATAGAGTAATAAATTTATACACATCAGCACAAAAGAATCATACGAACTAGGGACACGTGGTGCACTCTTTATGGTGTTTTGTTGATTTTTTTTCCTAGTCATACGAATTAAGAAACACGTGACATGATTTCTTGCGCCACGTGTTCGTTAATCCATATGACTCTATTGTGCTGATGTGTAGAAGAGCACGTTTGCTTATAGTGTGCTATCTTTCTGATGCATAACATTTCTTATGACTTGTTCTCAATCCCCCTAGATACAGTGCTTAAACTATATCTGGAGGTTTCAGTTCTGTTCGACTTGCCCATCAAGGAGGAAACAACAAGAAAAACTGTTGAACATATTGAATCTCAAAAGGGTTAAGCTGGATCGAGCAGTAATTATGAGGGGTCTTGAGCATAATTAGCAGAGTTTCCTACTTTCGAGATGTTACTAATTGTGTATGTGTTGAGTCTCTGAAAACCATCTACCTTTCGTTAGCTAACCAGTGTGGTACTGTCTCTGTAAAATGGGTTGTTTTGAACATTTTAATTAGCTTACAAGTGGGTGAGTAGCTGCCGTAGAGAATGAGTCTGCAACAAGCTGGACATCCCAGGCCTAATGCGAATGGGACTGGTCGTCGAAGAGGGGAACGGGAGACAGGGTTTCGGTCAGGAAGTAATTTTCCTACCGAAAAGCCAAATCATGGAATGGTCATTGGTGGAGGTAAAGCCTACTAGTTTAATCATCTGGAAATGATTATCTCTTTACCCTGTTTCTTATTAGAGCTTCGCCTAATGCAGGTATACTGAATGGAAGCATACAGGAAGGCCTTGAAGGTCCTTCACGTGATCGATTGATATATTTGGCAGCGTGTCTTATCGGACATCGCGTGGAGGTTCAAGTGAAAAATGGATCTATATTTTCTGGGATACTTCATGCAATGAATGCCGAAAATGATTTTGGTATGTTTTTGCCGCATTCGAGTGTTTATGTAGCTTATAATTCTGTAAGTTCTTTTCTGATTGTGTTGATATATCATTGCTTGTAACTTGCAGGAATTGTCCTGAAAATGGCTTCTTTAACCAAGGATGGTTTGTCCAAAGGACATAAGCCTGGTTCTGATTCTATTAGCAAGGCACCTTCAAAGACTTTGATAGTACCTGCTAAAGAACTTGTGCAAGTCATTGCAAAGGTATGCTGTATTTCTGATTTGGATTTTGAATACCAGTTTAGGTGATTTTCTACTATACGTGTTTAATTTGTTCCCTTATGCATATAAGTTTTGATGTATGAACTTTCTGATAAAGGATTTTATACAACACAAATCTTCATATCTATAGTTTATTAATATATTATAGTAGGAAAACCCAAAACTCAAGTTGAAGCAAAGTTATGGAAAACCATTGAAGGTTATGTGTGGCATTTAGTGATCGTTAAGATCAACCAAATACAGAATTCTTCTGACATCCGTGTTAAAGTTGAGCTGTTGGATGACACAGATCTTTTTGTCTTATGGACCTCACCATGTCTTGAAACGGTTTCAGGATGTGTCGGTAACTGGCAGTGGAGTGAAAAATGATGGACAACATGAGGGACGTCAGGACCTTATGATAGACTCTTACATATCTAAATCTCAAGTTGTTGATGCGGGGAGAGAGCTGGCACCCTGGGCACCCGATGAAGATGATTTGCAGTGTCCTGAATTGGACAACATATTTGATGGCCCCTGGAATAGGTAATTTTACTGTTGTGATTTAGTCTAGAAAATGATGTATTGTATCACTGGATTGCTTTTTGATTTTACATACCATATCGTAATAATTGAATCGTGAATTGTAGGATGCATAAGAAAGTCGAAACTAATATAAAAAATATACTCATTAATATTCAGAAGAAGAAATTTTTTAATTAGGATGTAGATCTATTCATATATTGATGGCAAGTAAATGTGGTAGATGTAAATAATAAATTAAGTTTAGTCCAAAATTAAATGATTATTATGTTGGTTAAATGCAGTGAAATTCATAGGAAGTTAGAGAGGTAGATTGGTACTAATCTACCTCTCAAACTTCCCGTGAATTTTTCAGCATTTAAGAACATGTGGCGTTTTTGTATTGGATTAAAGTTAGGTCCAAAAAACTATAGCGAATCACACTACTGAAGTAAACTAGATATAATGATCCCCTTAGGCCTCTCAAACTTCCCGTGAATTTTTCAGCATTTAAGAACATGTGGCGTTTTTGTATTGGATTAAAGTTAGGTCCAATAAAACTATAGCGAATCACACTACTGAAGTAAACTAGATATAATGATCCCCTTAGGTCTGTTTTCTTTCTGAATTAGAGGATCTTTCTTCAACATATCACACATTCTTCTCAGATGGTTGCTATGTCTTCTCTTTATTTATTTTTTATTTTTTTATATTTCGCTGAATATGTATTATTTATTTTGCTTCTGAAGTAGGAAATGGGATCAGTTTGAAACTAATGAGGCATTATTTGGAGTTAAGAGTACCTTCGATGAGGAACTATACACAACAAAACTTGACAGAGGCCCTCAAATGAGAGAGCGAGAAAGAGAAGCTTCAAGAATAGCTAGAGAGATCGAGGGGGAGGATACTAAAGATATGCACTTAGCTGAGGTACATCTCCTTCTAATCGATTTTGGATATTCTTTATGATCTTCTATGTTTTCCCACCCTATCGTATGCGCTCTAACCTGAGTATTATATATATGTATATAGGAAAGAGGTCGTCACTTTGATTTTGATGTGGATGAGGAGACCAGATTCTCATCAGTCTTGAGGACAGTGGATGATAGTGGATATGATGAAGATGAGGACATTGTATTAGATACTCACAATATGGAGACCTTTGGTGATTCTTCAGGTGCAGCATCTAAAAGATCCTTTTCTGATGTGGCTAGAGGGAAGACAGACAATCTTGGTCCATCACCGAGCTCTTCTTCAGTGGCGGTAATATCTTCACTTTTTATTTCCTTTTGGGGATTTTTGTTTTTGTTTGCTGCAGAGTACATAGAAGAAATGTATAAATCCTTGGATATCCTTGTTTAATGTTTTTGCTGTTTTGTAGTTGCACTACCTTGCTCATGCACTCCATCAGCAAAAGAGAACCTTACCATGTTCCTGTATCTATTTTGCAATTTGCAGGATGAAGCACATTCTCGCTTCAATGCTGGTCGGGATCGCTTCTCTGCCTCTGGCGATCGTGCAAGACAAATTGACAGTGAGAGCACTCAGAGCAGGTATCTGTCTGCATTTGTTTCCTTTGTTTTCACATTGAACTGCTAAACTAAACTCTCTGAAACATGTAGGGTGTATGAGAACAAATTCAAAGAACTGGATGGTCGGAAGAACGGCGCAAAAGAGTTAGTGGAGACAAAGCCTGTGAGATATTCCCACTTTTATTGCTGTTTTATTTTTGTTTAAATAATCTTTTTTGCAACTAATGCTTTGCGTATCTTTCTAATATTCAAACTATTCTATAATTACCTGTAGGTCAATGAGGCTCAAACACCAAACCTTGAAGGTATGTAGAAAGAAAAGCTCTTTTTCTTCTCAACTTGATGTAAAATCTAATTTGTAGCCCCTCTAAGGGTCGTACATGCAGAGGCTGCTTCATTGATTCATCTGAGATTGCAGGGTCTAGAAAATCTCAGGTTACAACACAGCATGTACATCCTCGAGGACGTTCAGGGAGTTCAGCGTCTTCTACTGCAGAGTCTGCGCATAGTGGGGTTGCCTTGACTATGGCTCGTCCTGGTTTGTCACCTAGCTCCTCCATGGGGTCATCGTCTTCCGAGAAATCAACTTTAAATCCTAACGCAAAGGTGGTACTGACATGCAATGAAGTTTCTTCGCTGCTTTTACCTTGGGTTTTGTTTTCGCCTTTCTAATATCAGGTCTTTTAATTTTGTGTTGAATGTTGACAGGAATTTAAATTTAATCCTAATGCAAAGAGTTTCACCCCATCTGTATCACCAGTACGACCTCCTTCTCCGGTACCTGATGGTTCCTATTATTATCCAAATAATGTTTCTCCCGTCCAACATATGCACGGATTACCAGTTGGTGTCGGGGTAAGATCATAGTTTTGATTTTTTTACTACATCTCTCTGATTTATAAAATGATAGAAGCTATTTTTAACTTCTCATGAGTTTCTGCAGATGGGGGCAGCATATGGGGGACCGCAGCCTGTTATGTACACTCCACAAGGGGCACCTATACAACAGGCTCAGACATTTTCGCATCCTAATGGACAATTGGTATGCGACTAGATTACACTTGCATCTGTTTACCATTGTGAATATTATTTTAATTTTTTTTTTTTGAAGTTAATCTACGTGTCTTTCATTCATCTATGGCACAGTATGGACAGCAGATGATTGTTGGCCACCCTAGGCAAGTATTGTACATGCCAAACTATCCTCCGGTAAGATATACAATAATTACCTCTTTTTCACTTCCGGCATTCTCAAAATTTACCAATTCCCCCTTATTCCTGCTGAACTTCACTTGCCCCGTCTCAAAACTTGTTTGTTATCACGGACAGGACATGGCATACAAGGGAAGAGATTTCTAACTACACTGAATAACTTGCCTCACCTGGGATTTCATGGTTTCTGAGTCTGGTTAACAACAGAGTTCTGATATGAGAGGAAGAAAGAGGAGTCTGAAAATAGACTTCGGGAGAAAGTGAATCCCCCTTCCGTTGCCCCTGCGGCTGCACCGGTGTTCCTACAAGAAGTCTTTTCAGGGTAACTATCCGGAGTCAGGGAAGGGGGAATTCAAATTTCAGCACTTGGCAATTTTATTCCTCCATATCAACAGTCATTCTCGTCTCCATCAGCGTTTGTATCTTGTAAAATTTGTGTGTTGTACTTGCTTTTTTCTTTTTCAAGTTTCGTTAGTTCTTGGTCATCGTTTTTCATTTCTTGTTTTTTTTTCTTGGCGTCCTCGGTAGTTCTCGATAGATTTGGATCTCAATATATATATATATATATATAGGTTTTTGTTCGGTTTGGTTTGTTTTTTCCCGAGAGAATAACTTTTTTTTTTCCGACTAGACAAGCATATTATTAAACTCAAAAACTAGGTGGCTACTAGATTCGGCATCTAAAGTTTCTCCCAATATTACCAGCTCTTTCTTCTTCTCTCATTTTAGTATCTTAAAATTATTGTATCATCCATGAAGACTCCTCCCAATGAACGCTAATTGATGGACGATACATCAATTCTGCTAATTGATGAATGATACAACGAATTTGAATGCTAATTGATGGATGATACAGGAGTCTTCATGGTTTCTGAGGCCTAATTATAGGTTCACTTCCCATTTTCTTCATCAAAGATAAAATCAGCGTAATCTTGTACATCCCTCCGGATGAAGATTCTCACTTATCATGATGTGCCTGCTGCCAAGTGAGACAGTACTTGGCTGTATTGGTTTGTAACGGCAGCTTTGCTCAAGTTATCTCCCTTTTTCCGTTGGTATGAGGTTATTGAGGTTTTCATGTGTCTCGTCAGTTATTTGTGTATGCCTCAGGCGTTTTTATATTTTCCTCCGTTTGTTTTTTTCTTACGGTACTAGTCATAAAAACCCAAGGTGACCAAACTTGTGGTACAAAAACCCCATTCAAATGTTGGGATCCATTAAAGCTCCATCTTAAACAAAATTGATATAAAAACCCCAAATTTTAAAAAATTGATACAAAAACCACAAATTTCAAAATTGGTTTCATCAAATTCTTTGGGGTTTTTGTGTTACCTTTGTTTTGATGGGTTTTTTGTGGATGGATAATATTAGGATATGTCAAATATGTAGGTCAAGTCAGCATGACTTGACCAATGCTAGTCAATGTATAAATACCCACTCTCTGTATTCATGTAGACCACCGAAACACTACTGTGTAATAATATCTCACAATTCTTGTAATAACATTTCTCATGGTATCATTGGGTCGGTCCTAAAATTCTCTCAAAACAAATCTTACAACAAATTTTCGAGAAGTTTTGGTGTTCTTTAAGATCAAATACATATTAATTCAACTTTCTGATCTTTTACAACTCTTGATTCTACAATTCTTTGTATGTTCATCAATTGAGTTCTCAAATCTTGATTAGGTCTTTTTTATCTTCCTCAATTTTATCTGCAAACATACTCAACAGCTGAAATTAATGCCGGTTACTAGAGGGATGATGAATAATTTTACAAATACACAGCAAAATCGGAATCAAGAAGATGTTTCTATACCTTCCGCTGCTACTACATCAAACAATGGTGATTCAGGTTATTTTCACTTACCTTTTAATAACATAGGAAATTTTATTTCTATGAAATTAGATCATACAAATTACCTTATCTGGCGTGATCAGTTCGAGTCAGTCCTTATTTTTACGGATCTCTATGGTTATGTAAATGGTGAGATTGTGGAACCTTCTTCTGAGGAATCTGTTAATGGTGTTAATATTGTTAATCCAAGATGGCTTTATTGGAGAAAGGCAGATCGTTTTGTTTTGAGTTGTCTTAAAGCAACATTTACTCCATCAATCTCAGGGGATGTTCTTGGAATGAGTTCTGCTAGACAGATATGGCAATATCTTGAAACTACTTTTAGGTCACAATTTGGTGCAAGACATAATCTGTTACGAAATCAATTATATGGGTTAAGAAGAGGATCTCAGACTGTTAGTGTTTTTCTACATAATTTGAAGACAATTACTGATTCTCTTGCTGCTATTAATGATAGAGTGTCTGATGCTGACATTATGATGTATGCACTCAATGGACTTGGTAGAGACTATGATACTTTTGTTATAGCTGCTCAGAATAGGGAAACTCCTTATACATTTGCTGAATTGAAGGCTAGGTTGTTAACTCATGAGCAGTGGCTTAGTGATCAAAAGCAAGTTCAAGAAGATGGGTCAAGTTTTGATTCAACAAATCCTACAGCTTTCTATGGTAAAAGTACTAATAATGGTGGTAAAAATGGCAAGGGAAAATCAAATAATTTCAAGAATAGTGGTTATACTTCAAAGAATAGTGGTTCTACTTTCAAGAATGGTGTTGGGTCTACTAGTTCAAGTGGTGATGTCTCTGATGGATCTGCAAGAAGACCATTTGTAGATTTTTCATCTGTTGAATGTCAAATATGTAGAAAAACTGGCCACTTTGCAACTAGGTGCTTTTTCAGATATCATCCACCAGTTACAAATGCCCAACCATCTACTCAGTCGTCTAATGCTGCTACTCTTAACAATGTTGAACAAGCTTTCAGTGGGGTTCATGTCAACTCATCTATGTGTGATGATCCTTCGTCTTCTACAACTTGGATTTCTTACTCAGGGGCTTCTAGACATATGACTGGAGAATCAGCAATCTTACATAATAATTCTACATATGCTGGCAAAGACTAAGTGGTTGTTGGTAATGGTAATACTCTTGCTATTTCTAAAACTGGTAATTCTATACTGCATACTTCTACATCTGAGTTTAAACTGAATGATATCTTATTGGTACCAGAAATTGCTCAGAACTTATTGTCAGTAGCTCAGTTCACTAGGGATAACTACTGTTATTTTGTTTTTGACCCTTGGAGTTATGAGATTAGAGATTTAAGTTCTCACACTATTTTGGCACAGGGTAATATGGTCAATAACTTGTATCCAATTCACAATTTATCTTTTAGCTCCAACTCTCATTTTACTTCTCTTTCTACTATGCTTGTTTCATCTACTACTTGGCATAACATATTAGGACATCCAGCTAAAAGCATTGTGCATCATTTGAATTCAAATAAGTTTATTTCTATGAAATCTGATTCCTCTGATTTTCTATGTCATCCATGTCAAATTTTTAAAAGCAAAAGATTACCTTTTTTATCTTTCTGACACTCATGAATCAAAACCTTTGTCTCTCATTCATTGTGATGTTTTGGGACCATCACCAATCTCTTCCTTTGCTGGTTACAAGTACTATATAGTTTTCATAGATGATGCTAGTAGATTTCAGTGGATTTATCCTATGAAATTAAAGACTGATGCTTTACAGTGTTTCACACATTTTAAAAATCTAACTGAGAATATATTTTCAACAAATTTTTTTTATTTTCAAACTGACAATGCTTGTGAGCTTTCCAAAGGTGTTTTTAAGCAATTTTTAGATTCTCAAGGTATTCAACTTAGATTGTCTTGTCCAAATACTCCTGAGCAGAATGGCCTTGCAGAACGCAAGCATCGCCATATCTCATAAATGGGTAATACCCTCCTTTTTCATGCTTCTTGTCCTAAATTTCTTTGGTTTGATGCATTTCTTACTGCTACATTTCTTATTAACAGAACTCATACACCTATTTTGTTAATGAAATCGCCTTATGAGGTTCTTTTTAATGTTCAACCTCATTATTCTGTTTTACGAGTTTTTGGTTCGACATGTTTTCCTTACCTTGGTCATTATAGGCCAGATAAACTATCTCCAAAATCAGTCAAGTGTGTCTTCATTGGGTATAGCCCTCTTCACAAGGGTTATAGGTGTTTTGATGCTGTTTCTAGAAAAAATCATATTTCACGACATGTAATTTTTGATGAAAATTCCTTTTTCTATGCATCTGTTTCAAATCCTACTTCTTCTTCTTCAAGTGATACTATTAGTATACACTCTCCTGCAGAATCATCAGATTCTGTTATTGAACCTTCAGTTTCTTCTACTCCTGTTGTTACTAGATCTATAAGGGGTATTTAAAAGCCTAAAGAGTTTCCTGATTTTGTACTTCATCATTCAGTTCCACATCCAATTCCTAATGCTTATACTTGTTTATTGGACCATATTACTGAGCCAAAATCGTTTAAGGAAGCTTCTAAAAGTATGCAATGGGTAGGGTCCATGAAGGAGGAATTTGAAGCTCTTAAACAGAATGATACTTGGACTTATGTTCATCCTGAACCTCACATGAACATTCTTGGTTGTAAGTGGGTATACAGGGTAAAGCTTAAGGCAGATGGAACCATAGATAGGCTTAAATCTAGACTTGTTGCTCTAGGGTACAATCAGCAGGATGGAGTTGATTTTGGTGAGACATTTTCACCAGTTGTTAAGACTACAACAGTAAGAGTATTTCTCACTTTAGCTGTCACTAATGGATGAATTGTTAAACAATTGGATGTTTCTAACGCTTTTCTGCATGGATATTTATCTGAAGATGTATATATGAAGAAACCTCAAGGTTTTGTACACCCTGAATTTCCAAATCATGTGTGTCATCTTAAGAAGTCATTATATGGATTGAAACAAGCACCAAGAGCTTGGTTTCAAAGGTTTAGTGATTTCTTGATTAAGTGTGGTTTTATTAGATCTGAGAATGACCATTCTATGTTTACTTTTACAATTGAATCGGATATGTTGGTGCTCTTATTATATGTGGATGACATTTTACTGACTGGTAGTTCTATTTTACTTATTTAAAAGTTGATTAATGCTTTGAGTAAGGAATTTGCTATGAAGGATTTAGGGGATATTCACTATTTTCTGGGTATTGAAGATTGTAGAACTGATACTGCTATTATTCTGTCACAACAAAAATATACTCTAGAATTGTTAAAGAAAGCAAACATGCTAGAGAGTAAACCTTGTGACACACCTGTGGCTAAGGGTAAAAGATGTTCTATTCATGATGGAGTGTTGTTAACTGATGCTTTATAGTACAGAACAATTGTAGGAAGTCTTCAATATTTGACACACACTAGGCCTGATATCTGCTTTGGAGTGAATTATGTTTCACAATTTATGCATGCTCCTACTGATCAACACATGCTATTAGTCAAGAGAATTTTAAGATATCTTAAAGGAACTATAGGGGTTGGTATTTATTTAAAGAAAGGGGATATTCATTCTTTGTTAGCATATACTGATTCAGATTGGGCCGGGTGCCCTGATACAAGAAGGTCGACTTCTGGTTATGTTGTTTTTATGGGTTCTTCTGCTATTTCTTGGTCTTCCAAGAAACAACCTACAGTTTCTAGAAGTTCAGCAGAAGAAGAGTACAAATGTCTTACTTCAGCAGATGCAGAGTTATAATGGCTTACCTATATTATGGCAGAACTGCATATTTCAGTTTCATATCCTTTGCAAATAAAGTGTGATAATCAAAGTGCTATATGTTTGGCTTCTAACCCTGTTTTTCATGCTAGGACCAAGCATGTGGAAGTAGATTATCATACTATAAGAGAACTTGTGGAAGATGAAACTCTCAGGGTTAGTCATGTTATTTCTGAGGAGCAGCTGGCAGATGTCTTCACCAAAGGCTTGTGTTATCCTATATTTTCAAAGTTACTGTCTGGTTTACTTCATTTTCCTACTTCAGGTATTTCTTCTGCAGCTACAGCTACTACTACAACTTCTGCAAGCTCTAATACTTCTACAACAACAGTTAGTGGTGTTTAAAAAAACTTGGATTCTCTGTTAGTCTTGGCTCTTGTTGAGTTCTTTTTATTGTGTTGTCACTTTGGTCCTTGTTGGATGAGTGATCTTACTGTATTTTTCTTTTGGCTCTTGTTGAGTGTTTTTTGTGTGTTTAGTTTGTTTTCAAACTGTTACTGTGTCTGCCTGTAAAGTTTGAGGGGGGTGTATTAGGATATGTCAAATATGTAGGTCAAGTCAGCATGACTTGACCAATGCTAGTCAATGTATAAATACCCACTCTCTGTATTCATGTAGACCACCGAAACACTACTGTGTAATAATATCTCATAATTCTTGTAATAACATTTATCAATGATACCTTTGGGGTTATAAATCGCGGACCGTTAGGCAATAGAGAATTAAGAAACATTAACAGACACGATCAGAACTAAACAAAATTAAGAAACATTAACAAACACGATCAGAAAACTAAACAAAGCAATGCCGCTGTCTAGTTCTCAATTTATTTAACTTTATCTTTTGCGTAACAATACGAACGTTGGATTTTCTGAGTTCCGATGCCCAGGAGGAGAGATAAAAGTCTCACCGTCTCACGGCGCTTATGAACCTATAATTAGGCCGATCATGCGGAGCGAGAGAGGACTTTATATATGGTGACTTTGTGTCAATATTATTTTTCTAATTTGACACAAAAAGATTGGATTTGATGTCCATGGTTAGTCTTTTTAAATGGACGAACTTTTCCCTCCCTTTTAGTCTAATTACTGTTATCCTATTTTATTAGGGGTATAATTGTCAACCAAACTTTAATCAATATTTATAAAACATAAATATTTGTTGTGCCACGGACGGTTAGGATATATCCAATTTTCTAACTAGCGGCTAGGATCTTCCTTCATCAAACTTGCACGCATCCAACAGCTATAGTTGGCCACAGAAGTTAACTGAAATTTGTTCATCGTGCTCGTGCGTTTCATTTAATAGCCTTTTCTCTGACATTCTTTGCTCCACCCGAGTTAATGTTCCACTCCATTTATAAAGCTAAGTCTACCTTCTGCACGGTTAACATCCATAACTACTCGGATCTGAATTTGAAGTCCATGGTAATATTTAAGAAGACTCTATGACTCATCTAGAACTGGGTCTGGGGGACTAACCCTGTTGCCTTGGCTCGCCTTCCTGGGCAACCTGTACAGAGACAGTAGATAATCCTTGGAACATTCCTTGTAGTGGGTGATATAGGGAGTGGAAAAACTACTCTAGTAAGGTTTACACATTCACGACCGTTAAAGTAGCATACCAATTATATCCCTTCCCGGATGTAGTGTTACAGGGAGGAGTCCCCCTTTCACGATCCTGCTGCCTGCATAGTTACGGGAGGGAGTCCCCCTTCACAATATCCCAGTATGGTTTCACGTGGTCACAATTTCGATGGACAATAATCGATACCTTCTCGGTAGATAGGCACAGGAACCAAACGAGTCTTTCACGAAGACTAGTCTGGAAAGATGTTTGAATAGGTAATCAGGCTTGTCGTTCAACGCACGGGGCGGAGAGCCAACCATCACTCAAAAATCAATACGCAAACATGTATTGTCCATCAAGAAACGACCGTATGTGGTAGAACAAGCTAGCCAAGCCTTTAAGGCTAGGCGAGCACGGGCACCAGGAACAAGTTGTTCCAAGCGGACACACTGTGCGCGAGAGACCTATCTTACAAACGATAGGTAAGATTAAGCAACAAACGGGGATGACGTCGTTGATACCTTATCGAGGCAACACATGAACCAAATGAGAACACGAATCGGTCATGAAAAGGTAACCGGACTTGTCGTTCACCGCAATGGGCGGAGAGCCAATAAGCACGCCCGAAAACCAAACACCACTCATACGCCAACACATATTGTTCATCGAGCGACAACCGTCTCAGAAAGAACTAGCAACTCATGTCAATGATGACAAGAGCAACACGAGCTTAAAATCCTAATTATAGGCTTTTGCCATCATTTCAAAATCCTAAGAGCAACTGCAATCATACGACTAAAACCAAAGACCAAAAACTAAAAAAAACCAAAAGAAATTGGTTTACTCCGTGCTGCGACGCTACGGGGCAAGGACTAAAAACCAAAAAAAAATCATCAGGTGCAACTTCCCAATCAGGCGAACTTTAAAGTTGAGCCCCATTTTTATTTTTTATTTTTTTTAATTCGGGCGTAACTTTAAGTTACGCCCCACCATCAGGCGCAACTATAAATTACGCCCGTTCAAACACAATTTTAAATTAGGCCCGACTAAAACCAAACCAAAGACTAAATATGGTTTGGTTTTTGGTTTTACTCTGGTCTTTGATCTTTACTCCCTCTCCACTGCGTCTGGTTTTTACTCCAAAATTTTAGTTTTAGTCGATGACTGTGGTTGCTCTAATTACCTTAAAATTAGGATCTTGAATTTCCAAAATACTAATCCTAATTTTAGAGGCATACATGAAAATTTTGGGGCCTCTTGAATAAGACAAAAACAGGGTTGGAAATAGTGTCTCTAGGGTGTTCCTTATCCAACCTATTTTCATAAATGCTAAAATACCCCTGAATGATTAGTGTTTATTTTATTGATTAGTTGTTAATGATTGTAGTTAGGATTAGAATTTAATTTAGGATAATAATTTTCTTTTTAAAGAGACTGAGTGGGTTATTTTAGAAAAAGAAGAAGAAGAAGAGGAGGAGGAGTAGAGAAAAAACCTTTTTTTTTTTGAGATATTTGTGGTTGTTGATAGATGTGTGATCCAAAGTCGAGTGAGGAAGGTGAATCTTCATCACGTAAACCTAAGAAAATACATATCAATTACGATGGAGATCCGGATATGGCTTATTTGTTGGATTATGTAAATGATTTTACCCAAACTCAATCTCAAACTCAACTTTTTTCTCAAGCTCAAGATGATGACTTTTTGGAGCCAAATCCCTAAGATGAGTACATAGATGAGGAACCCAATGCTAATAATACATAGGTATGGTTGTAGACGTTGTTTAATGTCTGTTGTTTTGTAGCTTGAATTCACCAAAAGTTTTGATTTTTGCAAGTAGTTCGGCGCAACAGAGTTAGGTTCGGCAATTAATTTGTATGTCGAATCTTGGTAAATAAGAACAGTTCGGTTTGTACGATTGAATTCTTTATAAGCCGAACTGTCATTGAATTATTTTCGCACCAAATAAATAACATGGTTCGGCTTTAAAAGGATGTGCTTATATAAGACGAACCTACTTCAAAAATATTTCGATTACGAGTAGTAATGTTCAACTCGATCGTTTTCCATCCGAACATATATTATTGTTATGTTATAACATAAGTCTAAAGGTTCGTCTTATATTATTAGTCCCCACTAAGCCGAACCTAAGTATGTTTAGTAGTTCAGCTTTTGAAGGCTAACACGAATGATCCGAACTTAAAGCTCTAGTTCAATGCATCTTTATCATCATGGGTGGAAGTCACCTCTCTAATAGAACAACAAAATTCTAGTTCGGTTAATTATCTTGGCCAACCTAGAGTTTTCTCCGCCAACTTATACAACTCATCCCAACTCATAATATAAAACTCAGCATCCACGCTTTCTCCGGTGACACTAAGTCCCGTAATCTTATTCGCGTCGTCAGGAGTAATTATCATCTCGAAAAAGGCTAGGCGAGCACGGGCACCAGGAACATGTTGTTTCAAGAGGACACACTGTGCGCGAGAGATCTATCTTACCAACGATAGGTAAGATTAAGCAACAAACGGGGGTGACGCCGTTGATACCTTATCGACAAATAGGCAACACATGAACCAAATGAGAACATGAATCGGTCATGAAAAGGTAACCGGACTTGTCGTTCACCGTAAGGGGCGGAGAGCCAATAAGCACGCCCGAAAACCAAACACCACTCATATGCCAACACGTATTGTTCATCGAGCGACAACCGTCTCAGAAAGAACTAGAAACTCATGTCAATGATGACAAGAGTAACACGAGCTTAAAATCCTAATTATAGGCTTTTGCCATCATTTCAAAATCCTAAGAGCAACTGCAATCATACGACTAAAACCAAAGACCAAAAACTAAAAAAAACCAAAAAAAATTGGTTTACTCCGTGCTGCGACGCTACGGGGCAAGGACTAAAACCAAAAAAAATTCATCAGGCACAACTTCCCAATTAGGCGAACTTTAAAGTTGAGCCCCATTTTTTTTTTTTTTTTTAATTCGGGCGTAACTTTAAGTTACGCCCCACCACCAGGCGCAACTATCAATTACGCCCGTTCAAACGCAACTTTAAATTACGCCCGACTAAAACCAAACCAAAGACTAAATATGGTTTGGTTTTTGGTTTTACTCTGGTCTTTGATCTTTACAACCTCTCCACTGCGTCTGGTTTTTACTCCAAAATTTTAGTTTTAGTCGATGACTGTGGTTGCTCTAATTACCTTAAAATTAGGATCTTGAATTTCCAAAATCCTAATCCTAATTTTACAATTATAATATCCAGCCTGAAGCTGCTGAAGTTTATGAATGATTGGAATGGTAGTTCAGAATAAACAACCCCCTTCTTAGTTGTTTCCTGGCTGGTGGAGATTCATGCATTAGGCTGTTTCCACAGACATCACCATATATAGTTTTGCAATCCTCACTATTCAAGATTCTCCAAGAAACACCGCATACAATTTGGAGAAGGGAAATAATAATCATTTTGGTCCTTCCAAAGTCGTCTGATCCACCTTCTCTTGATAAGATACAAAGGATATTCAAGAGTATATAATACATTCCATCACCTGAGCACTGTCTTTAGGTTAGGTGGTGTGTACTATGGATGCCTATTTTGCGCGGCTTTATATTTACTTCATTAAGAAAGTGAATTGCAGGTACATGTTATGGTTTATTGTATCTTTAAATTAGCTGTATACAAACATTTGGGTATCTTTTCTTGGTTTAATTAAGTTCAATTGTATTTGGAACATCCGCTATTCCAATCTACATCTATAAAAATCTTTGATTTGCTCATATACACACATTCATTCTCAACAAAAGCAAAGATTTGATCAAGAAAATATCGTGTTCCCCGTTCCAAAGTTAGTCATGGCGGAAACAAGAAGTTTGATAATTGCATGCGTATTTATTTGCAGTCTTTTTGCATCGAATACCTTCATGTGCACTGCAGGTAAGTAATTACATTTACAGAATTAAACATGTACAGAAGTTAATTTTGACTATCTCATGCACGGTCGCCTTGGTGGTTGCACTTGCCAAGTTCACCCCATCTTATATATGCGCTATACTTGATTAAATTGTTTTACGTACATGCAGAAGTGCATTTTGAGTGCAACCTTTATACTCCCACTGGTGCATTGGGTGGAGAAATAATCATCCAGACAGTGAAACCTGCGATTGTCGGAGGTTGTTATTCTTCAGAAGCCTGTGAGACCTTATGCTCCCGACTAGGAAGTAGAGCTAGAACCGAAGAACGGAAAAGTGGCAAATGCGCTCCAGATGATGCTAAACCTGGCCAAGAAATGGCATGTGCCTGCTGCTTGATATTATGACCATAATGATAACATTTAAGTTAATCAATACATATCTTAGTTGATTGTATTGGAACGTTGCCGGAACTTTGCTTACGTTTTTTCCGGAGATGGTCTTGCTGGAATTAATAGTCTATGTTCATTTTAATTGTTTTCATTTGGTATGCGGTTAGTAAGGTTTTATGTATTTTTCTTTGGTTGGGAGGATGTCAAAAACATAAACAAATAAATTAAGGCATTGCTTATTCTGTACTAGTTTTCTTATCGTGTTTGTTCATGTTTTACCCCATTGCATTGCGTAATACAACATTAATATTTTTATACCTATAGAAGGTATATTATTTTAAACCAGAACCGCATCAGATTGAAGGGTTTCGTTTAAACCAAATAACACTTTTGTGCGAATGGGAGGACTTAAGCAATGGCTAGTATGAATAAGCGCGCATTAACCCTGCCTGTCTGGATCGGATCGGGTCAGGCGGTGATCTTGTTCGTAATGTACATTTTAAGTGCTGGTGCAACTATGACCCTACGAAATATTTCCCAAAGGCGATCAACGCTGCAATAAAGATAGGGAAGGTTGTGATCGT
This sequence comes from Papaver bracteatum, assembly GCA_023529315.1. NCBI lineage: Eukaryota > Viridiplantae > Streptophyta > Magnoliopsida > Ranunculales > Papaveraceae > Papaver > Papaver bracteatum. Next base: position 52,588 of record JAJJWX010004681.1, on the reverse strand, counting down.
CGGAAGTTGTTGTTTATAGCCTGTTGTTTGTACCCAAAATTATTTTTAGGCACAAAACACTATTGATTTGATGTTGATGATGTAAAATTAAGGTTAACAAACGAATTGAAGACAATTAGAAGAGACAAGGATTTAACGTGGTTCGGCAAGTGATGTCTACACCCCCGGATGAATCCCTTTAAGGAGAGATATTTTATCGATCATGATAATAAAATGATTTCTCTTCGTGTTAGCTAACCTCGCAATTCTTTTTTGAGTTGGATTTTAGCCTTTATTAATAGGAAAAAACCAAATCTAGTTGTAGTTATCCCAAATAACAAAAAATAACCACCTGGATGTTTATTCTCTTCATGTTTATCATCCCCAGATTTATGTTTATCTTGAAAGATCCGTGCATGTCTTCCCTGGATTTGAGTCTATCATGAAAGATCCATGTCTATTTTCACAAGATTTGTGTCTATCCACAACATTTGTATATATCTTGAAAGATCCGTGTCTAACTCTCAAGATTTATATCGATCTCAAAATGACTTCCAAAATAAGTCTTTTGGGCTTCTATAATAAGCCATGGGTTTCTTTATTAAACCATCTAGGCTTCCAAAAGAACCCTGATGTGAGGCATACATGAAAATTTTGGGGCCTCTTGAATAAGACAAAAACAGGGTTGGAAATAGTGTCTCTAGGGTGTTCCTTATCCAACCTATTTTCATAAATGCTAAAATACCCCTGAATGATTAGTGTTTATTTTATTTATTAGTTGTTAATGATTGTAGTTAGGATTAGAATTTAATTTAGGATAATAATTTTCTTTTTAAAGAGACTGAGTGGGTTATTTTAGAAAAAGAAGAAGAAGAAGAGGAGTAGAGAAAAAACCTTTTTTTTTTTTGAGATATTTGTGATTGTTGATAGATGTGTGATCCAAAGTCGAGTGAGGAAGGTGAATCTTCATCACGTAAACCTAAGAAAATACATATCAATTACGATGGAGATCCGGATATGGCTTATTTGTTGGATTATGTAAATGATTTTACCCAAACTCAACTTTTTTCTCAAGCTCAAGATGATGACTTTTTGGAGCCAAATCCCTAAGATGAGTACATAGATGAGGAACCCAATGCTAATAATACATAGGTATGGTTGTAGACGTTGTTTAATGTCTGTTGTTTTGTATCTTGAATTCACCAAAAGTTTTGATTTTTGCAAGTAGTTCGGCGCAACAGAGTTAGGTTCGGCAATTAATTTGTATGTTGAACCTTGGTAAATAAGAACAGTTCGGTTTGTACGATTGAATTCTTCATAAGCCGAACTGTCATTGAATTATTTTTGCACCAAATAAATAACATGGTTCGGCTTTAAAAGGATGTGCTTATATAAGACGAACCTACTTCAAAAATATTTCTGAGTTACAGTGTAATGTTCGGCTCACTCGTTTTCCATCCGAACATATATTATTGTTATGTTATAACATAAGTCTAAAGGTTCGGCTTATATTATTAGTCCCCACTAAGCCGAACCTAAGTATGTTTAGTAGTTCGGATTTTGAAGGCAAACACGAATGATCCGAACTTAAAGCTCTAGTTCAATGCATCTTTATCATCATGGGTGGAAGTCACCTCTCTAATAGAACAACAAAATTCTAGTTCGGTTAATTATCTTGGCCAACCTAGAGTTTTCTCCGCCAACTTATACAACTCATCCCAACTCATAATATAAAACTCAGCATCCACGCTTTCTCCGGTGACACTAAGTCCCGTAATCTTATTCGCGTCGTCAGGAGTAATTATCATCTCGACAAAGGGGAGATGAAATGTGTAAGTCTCCGGACAAAATCTCTCGGCAAAGACAGAGGCCATCACTTTATCAAATTCCTGATGACCATATCTAATGGCAGGACATAAACCAGAGGCTTGCACAATAGATTTCACCGGAGGAACCTCTTTAAACAAATCCCAATATGCAACCCTTTGGTGTCTCAAAACTCGAACCGCACAACAATAGTCAGGAGTCTCATATATCCTCTTAAACCAAGACTCTCTTTAACCAATCAACACCTTTCCCACGTCGGCTGGAAGACCATGTGGTAAACCATCATCTCGAGCACGTATTACATCATCATTATCAGGAATGTGAAACCCAACAATACGGGGTGTAACATCTTGCTTCTATGGTTCTTGTTGTTCTTCCACTTCTGGTTAATCTTCAACATCTGGCTGATCTTCCAAGTTTTTGCTTTTACCCTTTTGGTTCCTATACATAGTACAAAAACATAACTAAGTATAATCCTACAGAATACACAGCATATCCTAAATAATAGAAGTTACAGAAACAAGTTCGGCTTATAAATAAGCCAGTCGAAACAGCCGAACCTAACATATTCAAAGATCGACGATTTCTAAAATGCGCCGAACTGTTCTTCAATATAAGTTCATCGTCTAGTAAATTCCAACATATGAGCCGAACTTTTATGTGTTATGAAAAATACCTAGGTTTTTCTAATTAAACCTAATAACAATCAAAGAAACTGCATTTATCAACAAACTAAATAGTTGGGTTTGTAGAAAATACCTTCTAATCCTCATTTCTGGGGTTTCTTCTTCACTTGATTGAACTTCTTTGTCAATTTCAGTTTGAAATCCTTCTAACGGTGGTTGGTCTTCAATTGACAGATTAGAAGCCGATTTTGACCTCCTACCAATTGTTTTTTTTCTTCCACGAGCCATTTTATAGTTGTGTTTAATCGACGATCAAATTTTTATGAATCGGCGATTAATTTCGGCGACGAAATATGATTTTAACCGTTTTTATGCGTCTTGGTTTGGCTAGAGAAGAGGAAAGAAATGAAGAGGTTCTTCGGTGTTTCTTATGCTTTGACCCGAAAGAGATTTTTTTTTTCTTTTATATCACTATTTGAGGGTGAAAAAGGTTTATGCTGATTTTGGTAATTTCGGGTGTGTGGGTGAGAAACGAATTTAAACCCTAAATAACATACTACAAGGGAGTACTTTAGATTTGAGAGATCAATCTGTACAAATTCGGCCTAAACCAAGAAATGGCTGTTCCAGACTTGCTTCGGTCACAAAGTGAAGGAGAAGGGTTGGTTTTGGGGAGGGAAGTGAAGAAAGTATTGTTGAGACTAGAATAGTTAATTTTGGAAGAGTAGTTATTTTACGAAATGTATCAGAAAGTGGGAAGCTAACAGATGGAGAGCTAGCAAATATTTTCTGAGTGTTGTATGTTCCTGACCTGAACTTGTTGTTCGGTGGAAATAGGTAAGACCTATTTATACAAGTCAAAGTGAAACGTGCACTGGTCTCATTATGGAATGGAATAATGGGTGAGTAAATGGGAGGAGGTGGTAGCCGTTAACGCATCGAATTGATGTTCCATAAAAAGGAGCATTATACCATTAAATCCCTATATTTACTAACCGCCTCATCCTTATGACACTTCCTTATGACGGGCGTAGTGTATGCCGCACACTATAAACCTCCAAACCAATACCCAAAGAGGATCCCCCAGTTTGTGATATGTGTTGATGTCTTGAATGTTTTTGTGGAAAACATGTAGCATATTGTTGTTTCCTGGAAAGTCGAGTTTGGGAGACTTGATAGCTTGGTGACCCTCAACGGTCGAAATTTTGAATCTTAAGACGAAAGGTAGCCGTTGATCGTCGCATGCTTTCATTTTGGTGTCCTCATAGGGAAGGACAGCATGGTGGCGTAGCAAGGTTGGCATGTCGTTGGCGCGGTTTGGTGTGGCCAAACTCGGGTTTCGGGCCAAAGTTACCATGTGTTGTCTGGTAACCTTGGGCGGCTATGATTCACTCATGGGATTGAAGAACGACCGTTGATTATCGCACGCTTTTATTTTGGTAGCCGCATAGAGAAGGCCATCATGGTGGCATGGCTAGGTTGGCGTTCCATTGGCATGGCATGCCTTGGCGCAATTTGGCATGTCCAAATTAGGGTTTCAGGCTAAAGGTTACCATACGTTGTCTGGTAACCTTGGATGACTAGGATTTTCTCCTAGGATTGAAGGGCGACCGTTGATTGTCGCACGCCTTAGTTTTGGTAGCCGTATGGGGAAGGCCAGCATGGTGGCACGACTAGGTTGGAATTCCGTTGGCATGGTATACCTTGGCGCGGTTTGGCATGGCCAAACTAGGGTTTCGGGCCAAAGGTTAACATGCGTTGTCTGGTAACCTTGGACTGCTAGGATTTGCTCATAGGATTGAAGGGTGTCCTATGCCTTCATTTTGGTAGTCGCATGGCAGCGCAGCTAGGTTGGCATAGTGAGGCCAAAGGCTTGGCATGCCGTTTGGCACATGGTGCAGCTAGAATGGTTAGGGCCAAGGAAATGTGCGTTTGGCTTGGCATGGTGGGGCCAAGGATTTGGAATGTCGTTGGATAATGGTGCGGCTAGCATGTCTAGGGACAAGGCACGGTGAGTTTGGCTTGGCATGGTAGGGGCAAGGATTTTGTTGTGACCAAGCTAGGATTTTGGCGTTGGGCCAAAGGTTAGCTGGAGGTTTTGGATGGCTAAGATCTGCATCTCAAGTGGGAAAGGAGCCGTTGATTTTCGCATCCCTTTGGTTTGGCAGGCATGGTGGGACGACTAGCAAGGTCGGCATGCTTTAGCGTGGAGATGTGGATGGCACGGCTTGCCATTGGTACAGTGGTGCGGCTGGCATGGTTGGCGTGCCTTTGGAACATAAGTGTGGCTGGCACAGCTTGCCATTGGCACAGTGGTGAGACTGACATGGTTTGCATGCCTTTGGCGCTGTAGGTGTGGCTAGCACGGCTTTCCATTGGCACAGTGGTGCGTCTAGCATGATCGGCATGCCTTTAGCGCGTAGGTGTGGCTGGCACGGATTTTCATTGGCACAGTGGTGCGGCTGGCATGGTTGGCATTCCTTTGGCGCGATAAGTGTGGTTGGCATGGCTTGACATTGGCACAGTGGTGCGGCTGGCATGGTTGGCATGCCTTTGGCGCGGCAGGTGTGGCTGGTACGGCTTGCCATTGGCATGGTGGTGCGGATGGCATTCCTTTGGCGCGGTAGGTGTAGCTGGCACGGCTTTCCATTGGCACGGTGGTGCGGCTGGCATGGTTGGCATGCCTTTGGCGCGGTAGGTGAGGATGACACGGCTTGCCATTGGGGAAGTGGTGTGGGAATTAGGGTTTGGCTTATCGGAACCCTAATTAGTATTAAAAAAAAGATACCCTGGTAATTTTCTCGCAGACACATTAAAAGGGTTCAATAAATGTGCCTAGTAGAGACATTATTACTTAAATTATGTGACGTCACTGTCTAGCTAGGGTTTTACGATTTTAATCCTAAGCTAAAAACCACCATCAACAATCACCTTAAGTGAAGTTAATTAATTTCTGCATTTCTTGAATATTCTAATACTTTCCAATTAGTTCGACTCTTAACAAATTGGCAATTTAAGACGAACATTTTCCTTAGAGAATTATCGAATGGCATCAATTTGGTTCAGCTCTAAACGAAATTGGAAATTTATGCCGAACTTATTACTAAGAGAACTATCGAATGTCACCAAATTAGTTCGGATGATACGAATTAAACACTTATAAGCCGTCCTTTTACTTATAGTATTAAGGAATGTCAGCAAGTAAGTTCGGCTAATACGCATTTCGTATTTATAAGCTGAACCTTATACTGTAACTTAGATATCACTATTTTACCGAAAGCTAAAATTGTTTTCTTCAAGTAAATAACATTGTGCTAAATTCAAACATTACTTAAAAACCAAACAATAAAAACCTAGTGTACTTCAATTTGAACATATTCATTCATTGACCACGACCGTGTTTGCTATCTCCACCACCGCGACCTTTTTTACCACCACTTCCACTCGCACCTTCACCTTTTTTGATTCCTCCATCACAACGGTTGTAAAGATATTCTCGCTCTTCCACCGCCATCTTTGCTTTGCAATCAATTTTCTTCTTCATGATCTTCAACACGTCTTTACCCCCGGCTACCTAATAAAATTTAGTTACAACAAATAAGCAACAATATACAAAAATATTCAAAACAACTTAAAAGTATGCACTCAATATACCATAGTTCGGTAAGCCTTTGCAACATCTTCAATAATGCCCTTTGAGTTCTTCCTCGTCTTCGGCTCCACTTCCTTTTGTTTTTCTTTCCCCTATTAGCATCTACCAAAGATTGACTTTCCCAATTAATGATTAAGGGATGTGAAATTTGGTTATACCAATCTATATAAGCCGGGTCAACTTCACAAGGATCGTCACACAACTCTTCTAAGGTAACCCAACTTAATTTGTTATCTTCCAATTTATCCAAACAATCAGTGGTAGGATCGGGATCATATTCGGCATTGCATGGACTTTCCGTACTCTTAGTTCCCTTAGAACCCTTGGGCAATAACTTGAACGTTGATTCCTATAGCATCAGAATCGTTTGGATAAATCCATATTGACAGAGTTCTCGACGGGGATCAAACAATGTAAAGCCTTCGGGATAATACAAAGGCCCATAGTACATCCCCAATGGCATATCTTCATCCTTAACAACTTCATCATCTTCTTCATCCTTTTTGTGTTGTTGAAATACAACTTGTTCAACAATCAAAGAATCTAACTTTTCTCTCAAAGCTATAAAGATTTCCTTTTTATTCCTCTTCTTATTTTCCTTGAAAATCCATTTGGCCGAGGTAAGGAATATATCTACCCACTTGTCATCTTCCTTGGAAAAATTCAATTCTGGGAAATGGTCATATATCCATACCTACATCAACAATATAAAGAAAAAAAACAAAAACTTTGTTATTGGAATCAGTAAAATTGGATCATTGAGGTTGTCAACTTTGGGAACTTGAAGAAGGTTCGGCTCATATGGAAAACACATCTAATCACCAAACCAACTAAGGTCGTCTTAAACAATTAAATTCGTAACAGCCAAACCATATTAAAATTAAATTCGACGTAAAATAAAAGTTAATATTGAGCCGAGTTTAGTCATGAAAATAGAACTAAAGTGTGTAAACTTAACTGAAGCATAGTGAAATAACCTCCAATATTTGTACTTGTTAACCTAGAGGTAGTTCCAAGTTGCTCGAATATGAAAGAAAGGGTTGTGGTTCCCCAAGAGTACTTGTGGTAGCTTTTTAAATCCCTTAACAATTGAAGGTATTAAGAATTAACCTTGTTCCCATTGTTATTGGGAAATATAACACTTCCTAAAGTATACAAATATGCGGTAGCAGTGCGCCTAGCTGTGACCTCGTCCATAACCAACTCTCCATTTGAAATTTTATCATTTGTGTCTCCAAAATACTTTTTCAAAGCGGTGAACTTGATTTTATTCACCTTCTTTATGCTAGAATCCACAAATTTCACCTCTTTAGCAGCGCAGGAAAACTCCAATTCTGTCTTGTCTTTTGGCCAACCTAGAGTTTCCTCATCCATTACATACAACTCATCCCAAGTCATTTCATAAACCTCGGAGTTCGCATTTTCCCCTTCATTTTAAGACCACTAATCTTCTGTGCATCATCAAGAGTAATTGACATCTCTCCAAAGGGGAGATGAAATGTGTAAGTATTTGGAAAAAATCTCTCACAAAAGGTTGAGTTTGTAACTGCATGAAATTCTTTTTGTGCATAGAAAATAGCAGGCCATAAACCAGAGCATTGTACTAAATCCACCACCTCATGAGCCTTTTTGAAAATATCCCAATATGTGGCACTCTGGTGTCTAAGTACGCGTACTGCACCTCTGTGATCCGGATTCTCATAAATTCTCTTCGCCCATGACTCCTTGTAGACAATCAACACTCTTCCACCATCTTCTGGAAGACCATGGGGTAAACCATCATCGCGTTTACGTACCACATAATCATCACTAGGAATGTGCTTTCCTGTCTGCCTTGATATATCATCTTTCTTCTTCTCTTTCTCTTGTTTTTGTTGGGTTTCTTGTTGTAGTTCTTCTTGTGGTTCTTCCTCTTCATCACCATCATCCTTATCTTCATCACTGTCACCTTCTTGATGTACATGTAAAGAGAAAGTCATGGCAATTCCCCTTTTCCCTGCATGCAAGTTCTTAGTTCCACCACCTCGAGGTTTGGGGATTTTTGAATCAAAAGGAGTCACTTCCATTGTTCACCATTTAAGCTTGTCTTTGAATTTTCCCGGATGGGTGCTAAAACAAATGATAAACCTTAATTAATTTTCCAAAATAAATAAATATGATTCTACTAAACAATGTGATAAGTCACCTATAAATGGACAATTTTATAAGAAGTTATTAGCCATACACAAAGTAAAATTCGGCACATTCGATATTTATCAAAATGATCCGAACAATGTAAGATGGATTATTAAGTAATCGTATCCATGTTCGGCTGATTAGCATTAAAAATAATTATAAGCCGAACATGTATGTTCGGCTCATTCGATATTCAAAACATAACATGTTTTCAGCCGAACTGTTATTCATCGATATAAAAAAAAATAGGCTGATAATTTTCATCCGAACACTACTCTGGAACTGCCAAAACCTAGAGGAATCATCGATTACATGTCATGAATAAACGAAATACGAAAAAACAAGCAATGGGTTTATGGGAAATACCTTTCTATGTGAAATTTTATGGAATCAGGGTCTATTTCTCGCTCCAACACTAATCAATCCACTATCCTATTCATCTCCATCTTTTCCAAAAACCCTAGATTGAGATGCTACAGAAGCAACACTAGGATTCGACACCATATTTCTAGGGCATCACTTAACATGAGGTGTCATATATGTGTTTAATCGAGAAATAAAATTTTCAGAATTTGGTTTCTGTTTTTGGAGTAGAAGATGAGAAGAAGAGGGAGAGAGAAGGGTTTTGGTTTTTTAAAGTTTTAAAATTTTTTTTTGTTAAGTAACGGTTAATTAGTGGATTAATTAGCGAGTAACGGTTAATTAGTGGGAGGATAGTTAATTAGGAGATGGGTTAATTATTGGGAGAGTTTTAGGATTATAATTTAATTAAGTGAAAGGGTAGTAATGTAATTTAAACTATATAAGGGTATTATAGTAACTTAAGCATCACTAGGACACCCCTTATCATCTTGCATCGGATGCCATAATAAGTCTATATGACCCAAAATTTCCATGTATGCCCCAAATGAGGGTTCTTCCAAAATAAGTCAATTGGACTTCTTTAGTAAACCTAATGGGTTTCTTTAATAACCCGACTGGGTTTCCATAATAATCCATGTGGGTTTCCATAATAAACAAAACAAGTTTCTTTTATAAACCGACGGGTTTCTATAAATAACTAAACCAGTTTCTCCAATAAACCGTGTTTCACCGGTATGAAACAACTTGTACGATACGCACGTGCACCATTTTAATGGGGTACAAACCCTTGTCACGCTTTATTTTATTTGAAAAAAAACAAAAGAAAAAAACTAAAAGCTAAAGTCATGTGCCAGAGACAACACAGAATGGGAGATTGGAAGAAGACCACATAGTGTGGATATGGTTTAGTACCGCGTGCTGTTCGAGATCATGAGCCATGTCTTTGGCATCTTGTTTAATGTAAGAATAAGAAACCGAGGTGAATTCTTCAGATAGGTCTTGAATATCCTCGCAGATACGTTCGACTATCCAGGGAATGGTTGAACATTCGCCGATGAATATACGGATAAGCTGCTGGCAGTCACCTTCAATGATGAGTTTGTCCTAGCTCTTCATCTTCGCCAATTGGAGTGCGAGTAAAATTCCATATATCTCAGCCACCAAAGGACAATTTTGTTTGTGAAGGGATGATGCGGCTGCGAGAACAGACGAAGACGAATATCTAGATACAACAGCTGCTCCAGACTCAAATTCGTGAACATCTTCATCAAAATTCAATTTGAATATCCCTGGTTCCGGCCGTATCCATTGAGTTCGAGTGACTAAACTGCTCACATATTGTAAATTCTCCACAATATTGGGCTTGTAGTAGTCAGTGAATAGCAACCTAGCATCGTGAAGAATCTTATGAATAGTGGAAGGTTTATTGTCAAAAATTAACCTGTTCCTGGATGTCCAAATACTCCATAATACATTAGCCCCATAGCAGAAGGACGCATAGTTATCACCAGCCATGAGCCAACCTGCAAACTAAACTCTGAATTGAAGGTGCAGAGTTTGAATCAAACCTAATATTAAGATCTGAAGCAAACAAGATAGCTTTAGTTCTAGAACAAAGAATAAATAGATGGTTGATGGTTTCCTCTTCATCAATGCAATAGCAGCAGTTCACATCAATGTTCCTAGCAAAGCGACCAATAGCACCACGACAACTCAAACCATTATGAACCATGCTCCATATGAAAACAAGAACCTTTGGAGAAATATCTTTCACGGACCACAACTTCTTCCAAGGAAACTCTGCGTCCATACTAACAGAAGATTGGCCATTATCATTTTCTAATAACTTCTTGAACGATTTTGCGCTAAACTCCCCCGTCGTAGTATATTTCCATATTAACTTGTCTCTTCCTCCACTTTTTGGGATATGGATAGCCTTAATAGCTGTCGCTGTAATAGGGCAAAAAAGAGAGTTAATTTTAGTGAAGTCCCAGTCAGTACCATTAGGGAGTAATAACTCATTGACCGTAGATAAACCAGCCTGAGATTGATTGTCATTCTTTGGGGTGTTTCCATGAATAGCTTGTATCCAAGGGTCTTGCCAGATAGATACAGACTTTCCATCACCAATAGACCACAAACATCATAATTTTCTCAAGTCTTCTCGAATAGTTAAGATACCTTTCCACATGCTCGATGAATCATTCGCTTTCTTTACCACCCAAAAGGACCCATTACAAAGGTATTTTGCACGTAACAACTGCGCCCAAAGAGACTCACTGTCAGTAAGGAATATCCATCCAAGTTTCGCTACCATGGATTTGTTTAACCACTCCAAAGAACGAATACCAAGACCCCCACATTCTACAAAGCTTGATGGGGATTTTTAAATGTGGATGTAATGTCTGCTATGAAGGAATTTCACTGCAAAGAGAAACTTGATTGGAGACTGAATATGGATTTCATGAAGTTGATCCCTAAAAAAGAAGATTCTGCAACTGTTAAGGATTTTAGGCCTCTGAGTCTAATTAGAAGCTTCTACGAAATTTTATCGAAAGTGCTAGCGGACAGAATTAAGGTGGTAATCCCAAACCTAATAATAGATGCTCAAGGAGCCTTTATAAAGCATAAGCAAATTTTAGATGGAATTCTTATTGCCAATGAGTGTATTGATAGTAGATTAAGACAGAAGAAACCTGGAATTTTGTGCAAATTTGATATGGAAAAAGCATTCGACAATGTTAACTGGCCTTCTCTCTTTGCGATCTTGAGAAAGAATGGTTTTGGGGAGAAATGGGTAAAATGGATAGAATGGAGTGTCAAAGGAAATCAGTTCTCTATATTAGTGAATGGTGAGGCTACAAATATCATTATACCTTCTAAAGGTATTAGACAAGGTGACCCTTTGTCACCTTTCTTGTTTCTTCTTGTGGTTGAAGTGCTGTCATTGTTACTTAATAAAGCTGTAGCAGATAACAGAATTGGGGGTTTTCAGGTTGTCGAAGGGGGTACGGTGATTTCTCACCTGTAATTCGCGGATGATACAATTATACTTCTTAATGCTTCAACTGTGGAGGTAAGGAGAGTGCTTGTTATCTTGATGTTGTTTCAACTAATGACTTGATTGAAGCTGAATTTGGATAAAAGATCAATGACAAGTATCGTTGCAGATGACCATATTCAGGAGATGGCATTAGAGTTGGGCTGTAAAATTGATTTATTGCCAATTACTTATTTGGGCATGCCAATTGGTGCCAATATAATAAGTGTGGGAATTTGGGAGGTGATAATAGATAAAACGAGAAAAAAACTTGCTCCTTGGAAGAGAAAATTCCTCAATAAGGCAAGTAGAGTAACACTTATCTGAACTTCTCTTGAGAGCATTACTACTTACTTTATGTCTGTATATCATCTGCCTGTTGCAGTGGAGAAGAAGCTAAACAGCATAATGAGGAAGTTTTTATGGGGAGAGGATGAGGAGAGAAGAAAAATGAGTTGGGTGTCTTGGAAAAAGATAACTAAAGCTAGAAAGCACGAAGGGCTGGGAATCAGTAATTTAAGAAATATCAATAGAGCACTGCTAGCAAAGTGGCATGGGAGATACTGCAAAGAGAAAACAGCATTGTGGAGAAAAATTATTTGTGAAAAGTCTAATTCAGATGAGCATTGTCTGGTGCCATTGCAATCTAAGGAGTCATTGGGAAGTAGTATGTGGTTTGACATTCTAAGAGCACATAAGGATTTCAATATGGCATGCACGATACAACTTAAGAATGGAAGGAGTATTAGATTATGGCACGACTGGTGGAAAAGAAACTATGCTTTCAAGGACAAATATCCAAGATTGTATAAGCTCAGTAAGCGAAAGTTTGACACGGTAGGTAAAGTTCAAGGCAATACAGGCAACAGTTGGAACTTTGAATTCTCCGGAGAACTGAATCCTGCGGAACGTATCGACTTGCTGGAGATAAAGTTTAAGTTAAGAGATGTTTTAATGTCACCGGAGGAAGACGATACACTACAAGGTTTATGTACTTCTAAAGCTTTGTATGCAAGGATTGCGGAGACTGAAGAAGAATGGGAGTATAAGAATGTGGTGACAAACAAATTAGCCCCACCCAAAGCGATGTTTATCATGTGGGCAGATATGCATGATTCAGTTCCAACAAAAGTCATGCTTCAAAACAGAAGACTAGAGATTTCCCCAGTTAATTGTTTGATGTGTGACACTCAAGTTGAATCGCAAGATCATCTATTTTTACACTGCGATTGGGAAAAATACTGCTGGAACTTCTTCTTGAACTCTTTACAAGTGAAATGGGTCGTACAGGAGACATTAAAAAGGTCTTTATGAAGCTGGAGCATTCAAGGTGTGTCGAACAAAGTTAAGACAATTTGGCATCTAATGCCCATAGCCATTTGTTGGGAGCTGTGGCTTGAAAGAAATCGAATGGTGCATGGGGGAAGTTCAAAAACAAAGGATGAACTGATTTGTGCTATGAAGCTAGACATTCACTTATGGAGCTCAAGTTCAGATATCTTTAACGGGTACTCTATGAATCAGATTCTTTTTCAGTGGGAAGACATTATGTATTGAGATAGTTTCTATTGTTAATTTTGGTCTGGTTTGGCAACCTCTTGGCTGCGCGTTTTTGTACATAACTTGTAAAAAAAATATTCGCCTTTTAATATATCCTTTCACCTTCAAAAAACAAAAAAACAAAAAAAAGACCCCACATTCTTTGCTAACATTAAACCATTTCCAATTAATAAAGTGCATCCGCTTTGTCTCCTTGTCACGCTTTATGATCCGGACAAATAAATACAGCTAGTACAACCGAAGAAAAGAAAAGCGGTAAGTGGGCCATTGATGATGAGTCTCTTAGCAAACGAGTACAGGTACGTGCCTGCAGCCCAATGGATAAAACAGCAGAAGAGGGACTAGGAGCATAACAATAAAATTAATTAAATCAATCATACAGATCTTACTTGATTCTATTTGTTTGTCACCGGAGCTTTGCTTCAGTTATTTCCAGAACTAATCTTTCCGAAAATTGATGGATCTTTTTTGTTCATTTTGTTACTCAGTGTTAAAAGGTTGTTCATGTTTTCACAACAACTAATGACCAGGCGAACCGGCCGATCCGGATTTCAAAATATTAATCTGTATATAGCGATTGACCTCTTTGCGGACCCTTACATTAATAATACAGTCGGCTTCAACGATACTACTGATGATAATATATGCATTTCGTTGCCTAGAAAATCGAAACTGAAAGAATCAAATTAAGGAATATAGTTAGCTTCCAAGAAACTGATATTTTGTGGTCGACTTCTTCAGAGGAAGATTCGAAATCTCTATTTGTTTTTTTTTTTTTGAGAAGAAAATCTCTATTTGTTAACTAATGGGTTATGCAAATACTAGTTGACTTCTTCAGATGCTCGTAGAATTTGTAAACTTTTTTGATAAATGAAGAATTTATTAAGAGAGAAGAAAAGAACAAAAACAATCTCTTTTACAAGAAGTAAAAGAGAAGACAGGAGACGAAGAAAAAAAGAAAAACTACAGGCACATTACAAAAACACAAGATCCCACTTATGAAGACATCTACCTACGTCAATGTTCGGTTTTATAATGGATACCCAACTGAGCAACAAATACCACATGCAACTGGCCAATTTCGAGTGCAATTAAATCATTTTAGACTCTCGAACGTTGCACGATCCACGTTCTATGGATTTTTATCAAGAAATCGAGGTGTACGAGCCCGTTATAGTGGCTTAATCGTGTTTTCAAATTAGACATTACGTATGTTCTCGTGATTTAAATAAGTTCAGTTTTATTTAGTTACATCCATATAAATAGCATAGAGTTCTTCATATGTTTTGACCATTCAATTCAAGAGTCTCAACAAATAAAAAGCAAAGGCATTAAGAAAATATTCTGCTACTCGTTCCAAAATTGGTCATGGCGGAAACAAGAAGTATGATTATTGTTTGTGAGTTTATTTGCACTCTATTTGCTTCAAATTCTCTTATGTGCTCGGCGAGTAAGTAACTACAGTACATTTTCTTTCATAACAAAAACAAAGAGTAATCTGTAACTTAATTTTCGATGTTACAATTAATTGTATTCTTGTCTTGTTTGTGGATATATGCAGAAGAAGTAAATATTGAGTGCAAGACTGACCCGGTTGGAGGTTTAATAGAGGTAGGGAAAGCGGTGATAGTTGGAAGCTGCTTGGATTCAGAAGCCTGTGATATATTATGCTTTGGATTAAAAGATACAGTTGGTTTTACTATAGATGGAAAAAGTGGTGTGTGCGTCGATGATTTTGGGATCAACGTATGTGCCTGCTGCCGAACGACCATTAGGAAACTAGCCGACTAGCTAGCAGAATAGTATCAAATAAATCAATACAAATCTTACTTCGTTTGTTGTATTGGTTTGTTGTATTGTCCCGGAATTGACAAATCTTTGTGTTCATTTTGTTTTGTTTTTATGTGTCTCGACAGTTGTGACTCCGGCATTCTTCCATTTTTCTTTTAGTGTATTTTCCTTACCTAGGAGTTTGTCATAATCGTATAATAAGAGCCAGAGCTTTGCTTTGTCTGGTTTTCCAGATCATGATTCTTAATGTTTCTATATTGCATCATACAAACAAGAATATTGGGTATGTTTCGGTGTTCCAATACTTTTTTTTAAACTCCTTTTTATAAGATGAGGCCTGCTACCCTAACACAATATCTACTGACATTCTGGAATCGGCCTCCAAAAACAAGATCCTATTTGTACACGAGATATTTAATTTTGTTCACGAACTGCTATTTCCTTGGTGATAAAGTAGACACTATCTTCCACAGATTCCAAATAATTGTATAACCAGCTAGCAAACCTCTTTAATTAAGATTTTTCAGTAAATACCACATGAAATTACAAAGAGAGTGGCTAGGGAAGAAGAAAAAAAAAGAACTTAATTAGTAGCTTTCCTGAACGATATAATATATAAGGCTCCTGTTTGAACAGAAAGTGGAGATTGGAAAGACTTCATTCCGGCTATGCTGAGCCTTAATAAGACTGCGAGTGTATGACTACGAGCTAGATTGAAAGAAAGAGAAATGTAACCCTCGCTGATGCCAAATATTCGATAATTGTGAGTCTTCTTTCGTCAAAAATTTGATCCTTGCTCATTTCAGATCCTTCTGTTACTGTTGAATGTTGTCAGGATTTTAAACCAAATGCAAAGAGTTTCACTCCGTCACCAGCTCCAATACGGCCTCCTCCTCCGATATAGCTCCAATACGGCCTCCTCCTCCGATATCTGATAGTTCCTATTAATATCCAAATAATGTTTCTCCTGTCCACCCACTGACGGAAGTGTGGGGTGGCATACCCAGGCTGGAGCTCCACCAAAGTCAGCAAAATCTTTTTGGTTCCATAGTAATTGTGTCACCAAAACAAAATAGCCCAGGTAAAAAATCTGGGATAGCTCATTACCGTCTAAAAGAATCTCGAAGAATATCTAACGGCTTGCATGTATAGTTGTATTTTATAGTTTACCGTTAGTGAAATATTAAGTGAATGTCCAATTTCAGCTGTTTTGTCCTTAACTAAGCAAGTGTTTGTCCACCTTCAAAAAAAAAGGAAAAAAAAAATCAAGTGTTTGTCCTAAAATTCATTTTTCTTTTACGAAGTGACTAGATTTTTATATATGTCAAAAATGCAGTGCAGTTATCAGACAAAAATACAATATGTTATGACTTATTATGCTTATATGCACAAACTTAAAATATTTTAGGATTAATTTTTTTTTATCTTTTTTTGAAGAATGAATATTTTAGGATTTAATAACCCTTTCAATATTTTTGCAACCCTATAATAACTTTTAAAACTAGAAAAAAAATTGGGCTCCCTTTGGCCGCTAAATAAATCAAGATTATTATTTTCAATACACAAATTTATCCTCCCTAATATTAGTTACAAGGTGAAAAAATTTGATTCAAAGCTTTGTGCTCCAAGGAAAAGACAACGTGTGGTGTATCCCTGGTCGCGTTAAGTATATTACTGCAGTTGTCATTCTCGCAATTGAGATGAATTAAGTTGATAGTTCATGAAAAAATTAGCCCACCCAAACATAAATTTCTGGTTCCATCGTTGTGTCCAACATAAACATGGACTACTAGTTGGTGTTGGGGTAAGATCATAATTCTAATTTTTTAGTACTTATCTCCCGTTGGTTTTTGTCGTTGGTGGCTTTGTTATGTGCAAGAAGAACACAATAACACAGTATTATGTTATCATTATGTACATTACCCTATTGCTTTAGAGGGTCGTGCTCTCCGCACTATCGTGCAGACTAGCCGTTGGATATACTTGGGTTATTTGGTTTTTGGTACTCACATTTTGGCCCAAAACTGGCCTTGGTCTAACATTTGTCCAGACTTTGCGTTTGGTCTAAAGACCAACGTTGACCCGCGTTGACTCGGTTACATAGTGACGTGTCTAACTATTGACTTTGTGTATTCTTTTTTGCACCCTTAAAATTATAATGTAATCACTTTCGAGGGCCCCAAAACCATAACTTCTTTTTTCAAATTTCGTGTATTATCTTCTTCTTCTCGTTCTTTTCTTTTCTTCTTCTTTCTTCTTCTCCATTCGATTTCAGAGATTTCGAGTGATGAAATTGCGAGTTAATTGGAGTGAATCAACCAGTTAAATGGAGAAGATGATTCATGAATATGACGAGTTTGAAAAGAAATGCAGATGGGGTTTGGAACTGAATAAAGGGGATCTGTTGTGTGAATAAAATGGGTTTTGGATCAATAACACAGAGATGATAGAATTTAGGTATGTGTTTGCTGTCAATACGAGGATGGGTTCTTTTATTTCCTCTGCATCTGTTCTTCCCTAAGTCTTCTCCTTCTCTCGCTTCTTAGCAAATTGGTGAAACGAGAGATAGATTAATATTTTGAGATCGGGATATGAGGGGAAATATCACATAATCATTGACGGTGGTGGTGTCGATTTGAGATATCGATTTCAAACTAGTAAATCGATATTATAAACCGAGAGATAGATTAAGTTGTACAGAGTCTTCTTCTTAATCGAGAATCAGAGAAAGAGAAAAGTGAACAAGGTTATGTACTGCCAATGAAGCTGTTGTTGACTTCCATTGATGAACAAAGGAGATTACTAAAGGGTTAAGACCTAGAATTCCAAGATGAGAAGGAACTGGCGATTGGGTAGTAGTTAGGAGCTGATTTCGTAAGCTTTAACCAAGAGAAACTGAGTTGTGTTGCTTCCATTGTTCCAGGTCATGAATGATTGTGATTGAAGGTTCTTTAGAGTCCTGAATGACTTTATATTGATGGGTATGTTCTAGAATTGTAAATGCAATGAAGGGAAGGAGGTATAGAATGGCTTGGAGATCAATCTCAATGTTGTATCTCTATCATTCGCAGAACGCATACAAGGCGTTTGTGTAATTTCCTGAACCAAGAACAACAAGAAATCAAGGGAATTGAGGAGATGATTGTCTACTGCAATTGGTGTTGGAAATGAAACAGGTACCAAGTTCATGAAGAATGCTTGGCCTATGCAGAGATTTTGGGCTGTATTGGGAGTGATTTTGAGTTGAATTTGGTGATTTTGGCCGAGAAGACTATTCTGACAGTTCACGTTTCCTACCAAATTCTTTGCGGCTAACTATATCTGAGCATTCCTGAGTGACCCCCATCTTATTCTTTCATTAATTTTGTTTTTATTCACTTGTACAATTTTTATTTTTCGACAATTATTACAGATTAACATCAACTCATTGAAGGCTTCTAGCACTGAGAATTTTAGCAGGGGGAGTTATAATTTTCTGGGGCCCCTGTAGTGAATACATAATAATTGGAAGGGTGTACCAAAAATAAATTAAGTCAAACAGTTAGACACGTCACATTTAACTGAGTCAACACGGGTCAACGTTTGTCTTTAGACCAAACGCAAAGCCTGAACAAATGTTAGACCAAACCCAGGTTTAGGTCAAAAAGTAAGTACCAAAAACCAAATAACCCGATATACTTAGATCTCCTATTTTGTTTTCCCTAATGTGTTACAGCTGGTGACAACTATTAAAAGACCTTATATACTTTCTCATAGGTCCTCAGTCATAAGTTATATTTATAAATTACTCCATTTATGTTATGGCACTATATTAGATTCTCTTTCCCATCGTTTGGATAAACAGAAGAAGTAGAGTTAAGAATAGCCGAAGGCTGATGATGTGAGTGTTGTTGATGAACGCTTTGGGCTTTAGGCATCTGTAAAATTCGTTAGTTGAACATATAAAACCAAAATGTTACTAGTAGTCTTTATAAAACTCTTTCTTGATTTCATTCTTCTCCTTATAGTAACAGAAAAACCTGTTAGATCTATATCTTGAACTCCATTTTCACTTGTTAGAATGCCTTTTCTAGGATTTTATTCACTAATAATCAAATTATTTATTTATTGTTTTCATTTTCATTTTGATCAAGTAATTACATTTTAAGCAAATACGACTCAATACAAATGGACTACAGGTAACTAGTTGTCATCCTAGCGACAAGCTGGGCTCCAACCCCTTTTTGTATTGCTATTCTTAATCTATGAAAGAAATAGTTGCATTTCTTGGCACTAACATCAAATCTAGATAGTTGATTATTAAGCCTTTTCAAGAAATCCATTGTTTCAGTGCAAAGTTCCCCAAAAGTAGTAAATGCTAAAGTGCCGAAATTGTAACCATGGGCTAAGCATTTTTCCAAATATTTCTTATGCTTTCGTTTGACTTCCCTATTCAGTGCTAACCCTGGACGATATGTGTGCACCCCTCCTCCGGTGAATGGTGAAACACCGGTTACATCCAAACACTTGTCACGCCCATTGTCCCAATTAAGGACTAAAATATCAGTCGGGCGGAGAGAACCCCCATCATCTGCCAACAAACCCAGATCTGCTTCTTTTCTAGCCAGCACCCCTACACGAAAACACATATCTGTAAATATGTCACGCACGAGATCGTGATGAAATTTGATGCCTAACTCATGGGCGCAGTGTAAGGCATGATCCCCATAACAGTCCATATCCCTCCTGCAAAAAGCACAAAGGCTACCTTCCACAAAAAGAGGTATACCAATCCTATACCGTAAAACTGCTCCAAATTCCTGAGCCCCAACCCTCTGATTAAGCCCCTCGATAGGAATAGCCTTAAGGTAGTCTTGTGCGTGGATATCTTTATTGCACTCCCAAATAGCACAATCTCGAGATGACATGGAAAATTTAACCGACAAATCCTTCATGACAACATCAAAGTAAATCACTGCCAAGGTCTTTAAGGGATGGGGGGAAGTAAGCTCGATGTTGAGGTCCGGACCAAATATTCTGGAGAAAAGCTCTATGGCGCGCTGCATGTTGTGATTAGGGCCCTGCAGTTGAGCGTTACGAAGGATGCTGATCTGAAGTGGCTGAGTCTGTATGCAAGATGCCAAGTAGCAATAGTTTATTGCATCATCCATGAAGTAGATACACAAACCACCCAAGCTGAGAGGTAGAGAAGACATACTGATCTACAAAGAACCCCATACCAGGCCCGTCATTAGTAACAATGTGCCGCAGATGTAACGACAGGTGAGCATCAAACAAAACTTGAGCATCTATGACAAAATCCGGCCTGGTGGTTCTCATAGAGAAATACAGACGAGATACTCCAGCACAACTATGCAACAATAACAATTCACTTTTGGGATCATCTAGCTTCCTAACGGCGTTCATTAAATTGTTAGTTTTGACCACTCTACTCTTGATCATGCTGCTGCATAACTCATGGTATAAACTTACAGGACCCCATAAAAGCTTTACCCCCTTAGTTGGTATGCAAATTTGGGCAGAAAAGACGTCCCTCTCATGACATCGTATATCCAACGTAGGCCAGAAGATCTCTGTCTTGGCGATGTTAAGATTAAGACCCAGTTTTCTACCCTCATTTTTGATGATGTTGAGAGCTTTAGAAACCATTAAAGTGTCTCCAATTATCGTTCCATCATCCAAGTACCAAGCATGTAAATCCAAATTGCATTCTGTTTCAATCCTCTTGACCAAAGGGTGTAGAGTAAGAGAAAAAAGAAGGGGACCAAGAGGGTCGCCTTGTTGAACCCCTTGGGCAGAAGACAATGTGGAGTCATTGTAGTACAGTTTAGGAGGCTTAGAGTAACAAAACTCCACCCACTTAGAGATTGAGGGACAGTGGTTTCTCACTTCTTGTAACATAGCGGACCTACTGACCATGTTAAAGGCGTTGCTGAAATCAACTAGTAGCATAGTCATAGTGGAAGAATTACCTTTCTGTTGTAGAATCCAGTTGACGGAGTTTAAGATGGCTTCCCCTCCACATGGTACTCCTACCCCAAACTGGAAGTCTTTGAGGTAAGTGCACATATCCTTTCCTACAGTTTGGGCAGCAACCTTGGATACTAATCTCCTCCACACTGTCCCAACATCTATCGGATGAATTCCCCCATCCGGTTTGAGCAAGGGCGTAAGAGGTGCTCTCACCACGAATTCTCCCAAAGACGATGGACACCTGCCATCGAACCATATATTGACTACACCTTTTATGGAGGTAAGTAAATCATCAGCCACCACAACATGCGGGTCCATTCGGGGCATCAAGTAGATGTTGAACCCTCAAACCATCTCTCCCACAAGATGTGCCTTTGGGGAAGCTCATTAACCTACCAAGAATGATCTCATTTGAAGAAACAACACTGGTTACCACACTTGGACTAGTAGGTATGTCAGGTGGAGGGGAAAACGGGTGCTTATCAATCAATATTTTCAAAGTATCCTCCTCATCAGTAGCCATACCATTCGAAGTGAGTACTTTTATAGCAGCAGTGAAAAGCCCATTACGTATTTTCTTTCTACATATACTCAAGTTAAGAGCCTCCTGATTGTTGTTCTTCCTGCATTGCTTGTTTTTATGCTGAGTGTGTTCAAGGAGCAATTTTTGGACTAATTGAATGCAACCGTCAGGCACGTACCATTGCACAATAGATTGATTGATTGATTTAATCTGTAAAGTCCTTCGGTTTCCCGATTTTTCCTCACTACTTATTTTGGGGATGTGTAAGTGTAGATACAAACAGGTAACAACAAAAATTGTATCCACACAGAAACTTCACCAGGATTTGCACGTACCTTATCAAGAGCATACTTCAAAACTTTTGAGAACTGCAATTTACACTTTGGAGGAATAATTTTGACAGTTTGAATATGTTGCTGAAACACTTTGTCGAGCAGTTCCACATTAAGGCAAGGAAGCAAAGGAGAATCAGTATCATCTGCAATGTTGTCAGAGGTTGGAGGAGGACACATAATTCCATTAACCAACAAGTGAGCGTCTGTGATATTAAAAGGTCCGAATAAGCCATCTTCAGCATGAGATTTACATGGTCTTCTCCAGGCACGGAGAAGCATGCATTCCGTACATAACCACATTCACAGTTGAGAGAGGACGTCTTCCCATGTTTTGTAAACTTCACGATTTGTAGCTATCCGCTGTTTGCAACGTTCGTTCTCCTTACCATAAACAAAGTGTTTATCTCTGAGATGCTGAATCAAATAAGATTTTCCCAAACCTCTTCCACCCGTACCATTCTTACAACCATCGAATCCTCTGAACGGGCAATGAAAATAGGTGGAAGAAAGTTGATTTGGGTCCCTGGAAACACCTTGGCTCTGTAATAATGTTGTGTTTGACATTGACGTATTCATGTGAAAAATGAATATTCTATTTGAACTCGGATTGGGAGTTTTAACAAACACCTTGTGTGCCAAAAATGAAATAAAACGGGTGTTTATGAAGAAAATAATCCACACCAAAACTGATTTCGCCACCTGCTAATATAAAATCAAAAGCAAACCACCTAACCCAAAACTGTCTTGAGTCTAAAGACCCCTGTTCAAACGAGATCAAAGTAACAAGAATCACAAGAACCTAGAATCCGATCAAAGTAACAAGAATCCGGTAACAAGAATCACACAAACCTAGAATCCAATCAAAGTAACAAGAAACCGGTAATAAGAATCACACAAACCTAGAATCCGAACAAAGTATCAAGAAGATAGATATGTAGATAGGTACCAAGATGTTTGTTAAAACAAGGGAGAATTGAAGATCACAAAAAAGAAAGAAAACCCCAACTGATATTCTCAGTCCCAGCCATTGAAGATCACGAATTAATATATGCATGAAAAGAAAACCCCAACTAATTACAAATTTGAATTAAGAAAATGAAAATCACCAAGACTAAGAAAAGCAAGGAAATTCTAGATTTTTTTTCTTCTTTTCTGGTGAGATATGATTTTCCTGTGTGTGTTAATATCAAGAGAGTTAGAACTTGATATTTGGTGAATATCTTCCACAGTTAAAGCGTGGAGATATGAGGGATATTTATATTAAGGAAATACTGAGATGCAGCTATAAACTTTGTTACAGACTTAATCAAAACAAAGACTTTAACAGATTCAAAAAATGAATGTAGATGTAGCCTAATATTTCTTCCTTGTTACTCGCTCTTCTGACTGTCTCTTTCACAGTCAATGCTGTTATGGTTAACATCCCCCCTTAAGTTGTACTTGAGCTTGCGGATGTGCAACTTGGAACGTAAAATTTGAAATCTGGCTGCAGCGAGGCCCTTTGTAAATATATTTGTTATTTGATCACGAGAGATAATAAACTTGACATTGAGTTGCTTGTTGGCAACTCGTTCTCGCACAAAGTGATAGTCTATCTCTATGTGCTTAGTTCGTACGTGAAACACCGGGTTTCCAGTCAAATACGTATCCCTAGATTATCACACCACAATGAAGGAGTTGTGGACTGTACCCCTAATTCTTTTAGAAGACATTGGATCCAAATTATTTCTGACGTAGCAATTGTAACACCTCTATATTCAGCTTCCATGCTCGACTTGGAAATAATCTTTTGCTTGCGTGCACTCCAAGAGATTAAGTTTCCACCGAAATAAATACAGTAATCACTGGTGGAAGTGAATAATCTTTAACAGCTATTAGCATATGAGTATGCATGAAGTGAATAATCTTTACCTGCTGTTAGATTGAGTCCATAATCAACAGTACTCTTTAAATAACGAAGAATCCTTTTCACAAGTTCCCAATGTTCAATGTAGGGATCATGCATATACTGACACACTTTATTAACATCCACAGAGATGTCATTCCTGGTTATATGCAAATATTGTAATGCACCCACCACGCTAAGGTATAGAGTTTCATCATGAAATTTTGTACTACCTTCTCTTTGAATATTCACATTGGAATCTAAGGGTGTGCATACTGGCTTGACTCCTTCCATTTTGGCGCGCTTGAGGAGATCTAATACATACTTTCTTTGAGTGAGAACCAAATTATCACCCTGTCACAGTACTTCAACACCTAAGAAAAAAGACAAATTACCCATGTCTTTTATAGCAAATTATGTCCCAAGAGTATTAATCAATTGTTGTACAATTGTAGCATCAGAACTCGTAACAATAATGTCATCTACGTACACAAGTACATAAGTGATAGCCGTACCATTGTGGAGAACAAATAATGAGATGTCAGCAACAGAAGCCTTGAAACCAATTTTTAAAAGAAAGGTGCTTAGTCTGGAGAACCAAGCACCGGGTTCCTGCTTAAGACCATATAGGGATTTATGTAGTTTGTATATATGATTAGGGTAGTTAGGATCGAGATACCCTGCTAGTTGCTTCATGTACACATCCTCCTCCAATTTTCCATGCAAAAATGCATTGCTATGTCTAACTGCTTTATCTCCCAGTGATCATAAAAGCAATTGACAGAACTAAACGTATTGTGCATGATTTGATAACCAGGCTGAAACGCCACAATCAACACCTTGTTGCTGGTTGAACCCCTTGGAGACCAGCCTTGAATTATACCGCTATATTGTGTTATCTGGATTTTGTTTAACTCGGAACACCCATTTTGATCCAACAACATTCATACCATCTTCATACTTAACTAAAGAAAATGTGTCGTTACGAAAAAGAGCGTTAATCTGAACATCCATAGATGTACGCCATTTTGGATTCTTGCATGCTTCTTTGTAGCAAGTTGGCTCCATGAAATCAAAGTCTTGCAGAGGATACTTAGTTGCAGTTAGACATAGCTTTTGTATTGGTTTGTGGATACCGGACTTAGCTCTTGTCTTCATTGGGTGTGTCATAGGTGTACTATTAAAATACTGCACATCTTGTTGAGATTGAGAAGACTACACTTGTGGTTGAGATTGAGAAGCAGTATCCGATATAGAAGATGAAATAGGAGATTCATCTGACAATGACAGTCGATGAGAAAACTGAGTTGATGTTTCTGAAACTGTTTGATATGCATTTGTAACAGGTGAACAATCTGACATAGACTGAGCTGAAACTTCAGGCACTACATTGTTCTGAATATGATGATCACCTCTATTTTTAAACAGAGGTGTTAAAAAGATACTAGTGTCAGATGGGACAATACCTGAAGTTTGCACTGGTTCATATTGTTGTCGTGGCTTGAATGGAAAGTATTGTTCTTCAAATTTCACATATCGTGAAACAAATACTCTACCAGTTTCCCTATGGAGACACAAATACCCTTTATGTGAGTTATTGTATCCTATAAACACACAGGGGAGAGATTTTGGCTCTACTTTGTTGGAGTCGTAAGATCTTAAACATGGATACACTAGGAAACCAAAAACTTTCAAGAAGGAATAATCTAGAGTTTTGTTGAAGAGTATTTCTAGTGGGGTTTTGACAATTTTGGTTGATTTTGGAAGCCTATTAATCATGTAACAAGGTGTGGTGAATGCATCAGCCCAATATGAGGTTGGAATATGCGCCTGAAACAACAATGCCAAACCTGATTCTGTGACATGTCGTATTCTTCTTTATGCAATCCCATTTTGGGGGGAAGTATGAGGACAAGTGAATATGTGTTGAATGCCAATATCATTCAAGTATTTAGTGAATTTTTTGTATTCTAGTGCATTATCTGACTGGATTTTTTTTATTTTGTGGTTTGTGAGATTTTCAGTTTTCGAAATTGGATGAATGTATGTAGAGCATCAGAACGTTGAACTAGTGGAAAAATCCAAGTGAAGTGTGAATAGACATCCATAATCAGCATGTAATATTTAAAACTAGATCTTGAAAAAGTAGGTGAAACCCATATATCAGAAATGGTTAAACTCAATGGTTCTTCATAAATTGTACTGTTAAAAGAAAATGAAAGTTTTTTACTTTTGCTGACATGAATGACAGAAATCAAAAGATTTATTCAAAACAGGTAAAGAAAACCTATGACAGACTTTGAAAACTGTTTGCATCATTGGATGACCCATTCTTTGATGCCAGACTAGGAAGGAAGAGGCAACATGAACTTGAGGCTTTACTGATTTGTCTAATTTATCAATTCCTTCAAAAATGTACAGTCCATTCCTATTCAGCCCTCGCAGCAGCATTGTTCCCGTGTGCTTGTCCTTCACAAAGAAATGAGATTTGTGAAACTCAAAGAAGACATCATTATCATTACAAAATTGAGACACAGATAATAAATTGGTCTTAATCTCAGGCACATAAAATATACGGTTCAAATTGTATAATCTGGAGTTGTGTGTGAAGGTTGCATTACCAACATGAGCAATATTGAGAGTATTTCCATTACCAACATGGACTTTCTCAGTGCCATCATATTCATGAGGAATTTTTAAGTTCCTCATATCTGCAGTGAGATGATGAGTAGCACCTGTATCCGTTACCCATTCATCATTATGTCCACCTCCTGGAAGAGCTATGTATGCAGCAGTCGTCTTTGGTTGGTTGTTGTTTGGTTTCTCATATCGAAACCAACATCTTTCTTCCATATGGTTATCTTTCTTACAAATCTGACATGGCTTGTCAAACTTCTTTGGACCAGATTGATTTCGTCCCTGGAAATTGTTATTTTGATGTTGATTGTAATTACGATTCTGCTGATTATAGTTCCGTGCACCAGATCTGCTAGAGGATGTTGTGTTGGTAGCTGCAACATTGGCTATGGGTTGTTGTATTAATGCAAGCTGTTGTTCAAGACGCATATCAAAAGTGAGCAGATGAGAATAGAAAGTGTCCATCTCCATGTCTTCAATGGTTCCAAGAGAAGTTAGAATGGGATCATAAAACTGATTTAAACCATTACAGATTGCTTGCTTTTTCTCATCATCAGATGCAGTGTACCCTGATGCTGTAAGTTGATCAAAAATATTTTTAACATCATTCAAGATTTTTTTTAAGGATTTGTTACCTTTGCTGAGGGAGTGAAGCTGCTTTTTAAGATTCAAAACATGAATCTTAGTTTTTGGGGCAAAATAGCTTTCTAGTTTTTCCCAAACTTCCTTGGTTGTATCCAAACCTCGTACATGCCAGAGAACTTCAGGTGTTAAAGTAGAGTTTAACCACACTACAAGCAGTGAATCCTGGGATTCATATTCTGTAAACTATGGGTTTACTGTTGTTGAGTTAGGAAGGGTTTTTGGTGGTATTTCTTCAGATCCATCAATGAATCCTTGAAGGATATCTCTTTTGAGAATAAGATTGAATTGGGTCTTCCAAAGAGAATAATTTGTTTATGTTAATTTCAGAGTCACGGGATGGTGAATCTGAATGTTTCTTAGGGTATTGGTATTATTGTTTGTTGTCATTATTTGTGTTTTTTATTTGTATGGTTTTGATTGATAAGAAGCATTAGTAAGATCGAGTAGCTGATACCAAGTTAGAACTTGATATTGAATATCTTCCATAGTTAAATTGTGGAGATATGAGGGATATTTATTTATATTAAGGAAACACTGAGATGCGGTTACAAACTTTGTTACAGACTCAATCAAAACAAATACTTTAACATATTCAAAAACTGAACGTAGATATAGCCTAATATTTCTTCCTTGTTACTCGCTCTTCTGACTATCTCTTTCACAGTCAATGCTGTTATGGTTAACAAAGAGGAAAAGGAAAAAACCAGATATACGAGAGGATTGAAATCACTCGGTCTAGCCTTTTAGATTGCTGAGTCCTTAAAATGAAGTATTAAAACATATAAAGGGTGTTTTGGTTTTGTTAAATTAAAGCAAAGGTTACAATTAAATCCACTGACAGCTGTTCACTTATATTCAACGGCCAAGGATATTCATGGAAATCAATCCAAGGGATATTAACCTGCTAGTTTATAGAAACTTCCCACGCTGTCGTGCGTGATAGCATTTTCTTTAGAATAAATGTCCGAGTTAGACATCTGTTAGGATAGCACATTTCAGTTGTAGTTTCTTATCGTCAGTTATAAATTGTCAGAAAGTTATTATGTATGTGCTATAAATTGTCATCTCACTGTAATAATGACACATGAAATTGATATTATTAAAACTCTTATTAAGAACTTGTTCTTATTTGATCTTTTCTTCTTGAAAGCATGAATTCCAAGACAAAGAAGGGTAACAATGGTAACAACAGGCTTGCTTTGGTAGAAGAAGTTGAAGAACATAAAAATTTGGCATCATAGCCTGATCGATCGCAGATTGGACATACTGAAGAGAGTCGCATGGATAGATTGGAAGTGAAAATGGACAACCTCTATGCAGACATCGGAAATGAAAATGGATACCCTGGTTACCTCTATGCAGACAATGGTAGAACTAATGACTACCAATCGGGCATCGTCAAATGATAATTCTTACAATCAAAATCTCCAAAGTGTTGGAAGAGGTTACACTGGTCTTGGTAAAGGTGGACAGTCATCTACAAATTCACAATCATCTAAAACTACTATTAAATTCAAGTTCCCAGTTTACAATGATAATGAAGACCCTACAAGTTGGTTACGCCGCGCAACTCAGTTCTTTGATTTCTATCAAGTACCGGGGGAGGAGCGAGTTTCATGGGCGTCTTATCATTTATATGGTAATTCTCAACTGTGGTATCCAATTCTCAAACCATATATAAACATGCAAACATTAGGAGGGTTTACTTGCTAGGTATGGCTACACTCAGTTTCAAGATTGTTTTTTGGGACTTGAAAAACTAAGCCAAATTGGCTCTGTCAGAGAATATCAGGCACAGTTCGAAAAGTTACTCAGCAAAGCAGGGAACCTTACTCAAACCTAATAGGTTGGTTGTTTTGTCAGTGGTCTTAAGGAAAACATACGAGAAGATTCCCAAGTTGCGAAACCTATAACTCTCACAAGTGCAATAAGTTTGGCCAGATTGTATGAGTCACGCAATTAATCACAATACCGAGGAAATTATGTAGATTATAAGAGACAAGTTATACCGGAGAGAACCATCTCAACAACTACCGTTCGTTGTACGTTTCCTGAAATCAGAAAAATGACGCCTGATGGCATTAAAGAATGACGAGAGAAAGGGTTGTGTTTCAAATGTGATGAGCGTTTCACCCCTGGGCATCGTTGCAAGAAGTAGTTTTCGATTGAAGCATGCTAATTTGATGGAGATTGCGGGGACAATGATGAAGACGTTGATAAACATGCACTTGAGGAAGGATTCGTTTTAGAAGAAATTCCTGAAATTTCACTTCACGCCATTTATGGTGTTCGATATCCACAAACAATGCGTGTACAAGGAACCATTGAGCGACAACCATTAATGTTATTAATTGATTCCGGCAGCACGTACAATCTTTTAAGTTATAAAATTGTACAAAAATTGGCTTGTAACCACCGTCGGAAGGTCAACTTCATGTTGTTACGGCTTCAGGCGAAAATTTAGAAAGTTCCGGTCTTTGCAAAGGGGTAAGCATTTTTGTTCAAGGTATTTCAATTTCTACTGATTTATACTTATTATATTTGGAGGGTTATGATACACGCAGATCCATGAATGGGGGTTAGAAACTCCATATTATACTTATTTTGGTTCGGCCATTAAAAGACCTACATCCACTTGGTTTTCACTATTATTTGTGGTGATACACGTAGATCCATGAATGGGGTCCTTAGGGGACTTGAAACTTCATCCATGGAAGAAGAAGAGCTAAGTTCTAGCTTAGAGAGAGAATGAAGAAGAAGGAACCCCTTTTAACCTATATCCCATTCTCTTATATAGGGGTATTGTACATCAAATTACATTACTTCCCTTAGGGATGACTAAATGCTGACTAGCTAGGATAAGGATTATAAAAGGTAGTATTATTGTGTAGTTTCTTGTAGTATTATATGGTGCACCCGTCTAGATCTTGCGCCACATGTCGAGTTGATATTTTACTCTCACAGTCACCAAGAGGGATAATATAGAGAATGTCCGAAGTAATGAGAAGATGTACGATAGCTCCACCAGCTCCGAGAGACCAGGTATGACTGATCGGAAAATTATGGCTTTGACGCGTTGCCCCGTAGGCCGTAACTTCCCCGATGCACCATGATGATGCTACGATCCGGGCCTTAGAGCTAGGAATATGCACCTTCATTTTCCCTTGCAAGCATGCTCATGGAGCATGACGCGGATAAGTTAGCTTCCACACCGTTCCAACTTACCGTTGTTCTGCAAAGGGTTTATATTAAGAAATCCAAAAAAATTCTTAAAATAGCAAAAACGGCCTTTTGAGGCCCTAAATGATGGAATTCGTCTAAATTCTGGTGACCATGTGGATCTGTATATCAACATGTCTTCATATTTGGGCCGTTTCCATCAAAATGGACTCCTCTTGAGCTAAATTACGACACTCGGGTTTTTAGCCTATGTCAAACGCCTTGATAGGAAGTATGAGCATCCAAGGAATGGAATGAAACTAGCCTCATCAAGTTTGGACACAATCATCTCTTGCATCGAGTTACTGAGCCAGATGATATGAGAGGCCAGAATGTCGCAATCATCTCCTAATTAGAAGATATGTGCGACAAAGTGCTGGACCGGAAATGTTGCAACTCATTGTGGCTGCCTACGTACCCTTCCCTACTCTAAAAGGATCAAGCACAGACCGTAGTTCATCCTCGAAGGGACAGGAACTTGAGCCAACTCGTTTGCATGTCCGTGACCAAGCAATAATGGAAATGGCCTAGTCCGTATAGGTCGTTCCGTCGAAATGCATAAGGAATATGCATCACCGGGTTTGCAACATGGCATAGTGATGCCTAAGCATCAAATTCCCTCTCTCAAGGATACGCAACTATAAATGAGCCTTAGGCGCATTTATACTCTTTTGGCTAAGCTATGAAGCTTATTTAGTACACAGTCCGCGTATGTACCCTTAACCAAGTACCCCTCTCTATATATGTTAATTTGACATTTTTACAACTTAAATTGGGAGACCAAAAATCATTCATCAACATGCATTTGATGCTTAGGCATCGTTATGCCATATTGTGGACCAAACATGCATCACTTGGATGCATTTTGACGAAATGACCTATACGGACTAGGCCATTACCACTATTGCTTGGACACGGCCTAGCAAACGAGTTGGATTAAGTTGCTTGTCCCTTCGAGGATGAACTACGGTCCATGCTTGATCCCTTTATAGTAGGGAAGGGTACGTAGGCAGCCGAAATGAGTTGCAACATTGTCGGTCCAACACGTTGTCTCTCATATCATCTAATTTAGAAATGATTGCGACACTTTGGCCTCTCATATCATCTGGATCGGTAGCTCTACGCAAGAGATGATTGTGGCCATACTTGATG
Source organism: Papaver bracteatum (assembly GCA_023529315.1). Classification (NCBI taxonomy): domain Eukaryota; kingdom Viridiplantae; phylum Streptophyta; class Magnoliopsida; order Ranunculales; family Papaveraceae; genus Papaver; species Papaver bracteatum. The sequence continues at coordinate 21,206 of JAJJWX010004681.1, read as the reverse complement.
AGGCTAGTTGCATTCCATTCCTTGGATGCTCATACTTCCTATCAAGGCGTTCGACATAGGCTAAAAACCCGAGTGTCGTAATTTAGCTCAAGAGGAGTCCATTTTGATGGGAAATGACCCAAAGATCAATACTTGTCGATCTATATATCCAGATGGTCACAAGAATTTAGCCAAATTCCATCGTTTAGAGCCTCAAAAGGCCATTTTTGCCGTATTAAGAAAGTTTTTTTTTTATTCTCTTAATAAACCCTTTACGGAACAAAGGTAAGTTGGAATGGTGTGGAAGCTTAAATAGCTGCATCATGCTCCACGAGCATGCTTGCAAGGGAAAATAAACGTGCATTTTCCTAGCTTTAAGGCTCGGATTGTAGCTTCATCATGGCGCATCGGGGAAGTTACTGCCTGTGGTGCAACGCGCCAAAGGCGTAATTTTCCGGTCTGTCACATTTTACTTGTCCATTAGAACCATATCGTAAGGAATCTTGGGAAATTGACCCATTTTTTCTAACATATATAATGGTAAAATTAATTAAGCATGAGTTCTTAATTTATAAAGTACTTACTCTTTGACTTTATAAATTAATAGAATTTGAAAACCGGCTTTGGTATTATTCTTCTAACCTTTTTTCTCTTTCCTGTTTTTCAAAAACATAAAATGAAAATTAATAGAATTTGAAAGTATGGAAACAATGATTCGTCATCCTTAAAATCATCATCATCATTCATTATATATTTTCAACATCATGAACATCATCACCTAATCGTTTAATGAAAAATTCATCATCACCAAGTGATTCGCATCATTAAATATGAAGTGGATCTTAAGGAAATGTTCTTTGATGTGGGTTTGTTACTGTGTTTTTTGAATTTTTTTATGAAATAACTATTTCTTACAATGATGAGATAGGTAATGGGTACTGATTTTAATCAATAATTTAAAAAAAAATAAAAAAAATTGAATTTTTTCTCAAACAAAACACTTTCTAGCAGCGAGATGAGTGTTGGGAATTAATCTAAATCCTACCCTGTAAATTTTTGAACCGTCTAAAGTCAGGGGCGGAGCAAGCTCCCAAGTCTAATTAGAACTAAATTATCCCATTTTTAATCATTTTAACCCTTTTGCACCCCTAAAATATGTGATGATTTGCAACTTGCCCACCCATTTCTCGAATCATGGCTCCGCCCCTGTCTAAAGTGGAAGAAGAAGATAGAACCGATAGCATGAAGTCTGATTCATATATACATATTTTTTTAGAGTTATGATTGATGAGCCAATCATCTTTCTCTTGGTTTTAGATGATTTTGTTTGATCGATCAAATCAAATCCATCAAAAATTGATGCTGATTTCGGGTAGTCATATGTAAATTAGGATATTAAAGAGAGAAAGATATATATATACATAGAAACAACTTGTATATTAATCGAAATGTTTTTATTAAAAATAAATAAATACCAAAGATGGTTTTGGCCGAATAAAACTCGGATTTTAGCGGAATAAAGCTCTAATAAGAAGAGCCGTAATGTGCAACCCTATTTTGATGGGGTGCACAAATTTGGACTCCATTTTCTCTATCATATTGGTAAAATTAATTAAGCATAAGTTCTTAATATATAAAGTACGTACTCTTTGACTTATCCTTACACCTGTGACTCAGTTGACCATTTATAAAGCGAAAACGCTAAAGGTACCGAGAGTTTATCCCGAATAAATTTATTTGCACCCCAAATTTTTCAGAGGTGTATTAAAATTTTGTGAAAATACTATTTTACCCTTCACTAAAAATAAATCTTAAAAACCTATTAACCCTTAATCCTAAGCCCCAATTCATTTCTAGTTCTAAACAAAAAAAGCATTCCCTCCCCTATCACCCTCTCGACTCTTATCTTCTCCTCCATAAATGACTCCAAGAAAGAAAAAAATTTCTTCACCCGAAAAATTTCAGTTACAGTAAAAGGGTCGTCAATTCGACAAGCCTAAACCCTAACAATTTTTCATATGAATGTAGAGACCATAAAAAATCGTTACTATATATGATAATCAAGATAATGACCATATTTCTGGTTTTCATTTTTTTTTTACCCTAGATTTGAGTCGTTAACATAATATAAAAACCTATGATGATCCTCTATGAACGACCCTTTTTAAAACGTTAACGACCCCAGGTGAAAAACAGATAGCCTCTCTGTCCCAAAAAATTCCAGAGTCGTCTTGGTATAAACACACAAAATAACGAATCTTTCTGACCCAAGCTAAGACTTGTCAGGGTATATCATATTGCCCTGACGATTTTTCATAACCTGGAAAAGTTGCATGTTTGAGTCATCATTTTTGGTGCCAATACATTGACGACTTTATAGAGTCGTTGGGGTATACATCCCTCGACATTGATTACTTTTTCTCTGTGTTGTGACGTATATCCAATTCATGGGAGAATTTAAGATAATCTTACCATCAAAACAATCATCTTTGTTGCTTGAACCTTCCCCAACATCATTTCCCCTACCTGAGTTACTCATTTCTATAAACCCCAATTTTTCCTCTAAAACCTCCTCTTCTTCTTCTCAACTCACAAAAAATAAAAAATAAAATGATTCTAAAATCTGATTTCAATCTAACATAATCTAACCACACTAATTAACTTAACTTAATTTAGTTTTAACACTAATCATTCAGGGGCAGTTTAGCCATTTAAAAATATTTTGGTGAAGGGTGACTCAAATTAGATTTTAGTGACTTTTTTTCCCTCTAGTGGGAGGCCCCTAATTGTTTTTCCGGGTCCCCAATTAAACTAGGTTTATAAAGAACGCGCAATTGGGGGATAGTCAATCTAATTGGGGGATATAACTAAAGGACAAATACAGGTTCCCAATACCCATTCCGGGTCACCCCTTATCTAAATAGTTTTTTAATACCTAATCTACCCCTCACTGATCCGTATTAGTGATTAATTATAATTAGGAAAATCATAGGATTATTTGATAAATGATTAGTGTGTTTTTATTTGTATTTGGGTGAGTGAGGTGAGAGTGGAAGGAGGGGAAAAAAATTGAAGGGATTTATTTTTTCTTGATAATGGAGGATGATTGGGAAAAGAGAATTGCTGCTGCTGAATCTTTATCTCAACTACAACAACAAGCATATCTTGAATCTTCAGCTAATGACAACAACTCACAATTGAAACTCTTTGTTGATCCAACACCATTGAATGATTATTTTTACGAGCAAGGAGAGTTATTTGAAGAACCTACACAAGAAAGTAAACTTGCACAACCTACAAGCATCCCCAACACACAGGTAAAGTTGCTAAGAGGTTGAAAATTTGATTTTTTTTTCTTTGAACCCACCATTTTTTCAACTGAAAAACCTTTGTACCGGCATAGAGGAAGTATGAAAACAATGCCGGAATTACCTTTATCGGCATATTATTCATATTACGACTATGTCGACATCCCGATATCCCCCATTTTGAAACCAAAACCGACATAGTATTCAACCAAAAAACTATGCCGGTACAAGGAATATGCTACCGGCATGGTTAAATTCAAAGGTTACCATACCGGTACTGCATGAAAAACATACAGGAAGAAGTGCCTTCCAAATCTGAATACCGGCATAGAAAAATTAATTAACGACCACGCCGGAACTGTCTACCAGCGTGGATCAATAGATAAACCGAATGTCGGAACTACCACCGGCAAGTCTTGTCAGAAATATTTTTTTACATCGCCGGAAGTGATGAAGACCATGCCGGAATTGATGAACACCATGCCAGAAAATGGTGCAGGCATTCTTGGTAACTAACATTCAATGTCGTATCTAGGTGCTGGCAATGCCGGTAGTCAAGTAATTTTTTTTTCAAGTTTCTGGATACTTTAAATCATGTGCCGGCATAGAAATTAAAGCAACATACCATACCGACAGCTGTACCGGCAGGTCAAACACAGTCGGGAGGGGCTACGCCCCCCAGACCCCATGGGTAAAATATAACTTTTGTACCGGCATCATATTCAACCTAAATTATATGCCGGTATTGATAACAAATTCCAAGGGTTTTCCTGTGTACTTAAAGTGGACTGCCGGCATACACGAATAAATTTAAATCAATGCCGTGACATATTATTGGCATTGAAGTTAACCTAAAATCAATGTCGGGACAGAACATTCAGTTTCAGGTGATTCTGTAACTCAATACCGGCATATCATTCATACTAAAATCAATGCCGTAACTATCTACCTGCGTTGTCTTCAACCTAAATTCCATGACGTTACTTTGTACCGGAATTGTATTCATACAAATGTCAATGCCGGAAATCACTCAAACTCAACTTTTTGAGTTAGGGTTCGTGATTCTAAGTTAAACCCACTGCTGTAAATCGATTCAAACACTTATAAACTAGTTCAACATCAATAACCTTCTCATAGAAGCCATGTTTACGAGAGGTTGGTTGTCCAAGTTCTCCTCTTCTTCTTCTTCGACAATCCGACTGATTCTTTCTTGTTGATTGTGTTGAACAATCGATTTTGAATTCGATTGGGCTTTTGATTTCTTTCGAGGAGGCATGATTAAACGGATGAAGAAGAAGATAGAAGAAAAAAATATAATTCAAAAACGTAAACCTAGGTGACTATCGGAACTAATGGTGTAAATGGGGGATAAATTATTTGGTTATTTTATTTTATGTTATTGGGGAAAGGGTAGTATAGTCATTTTTAAAAAAAATTATTTAACCAAAGGGTATTTTAGTATTTTCATCCCAAAAGGTCACCCCTTAGCGGACACCATGGGTTGGGGAAGTAATTTATATCCCCCAATTTGATTTACTATCCCCAAATTACGCGTTCTTTATAAAGCAATCTTATTATAGGGGCGACATGTTTTATTAGAGGGGCGGCATTCTAATAGGACAAAAAAGGGTCATTACATGATCATTCAAGGTGTCCCTTATAAAAAAAAAATTGGAAATGACAAATTAACCCTCATTATTGATAACCTAATTTAGTGATGATAATCAAGTTTAGTGTTAATGATTAATTTCACTTAGATTAACTCAAAATCACAACAAAATCAGATTTTTAGAGTTAAAAAAAAAAGTTTAGAGGAGAAGGTCAACCTCAATCAATTGAAGAAATTAACCAACAAAATGAAAAACCATGACCTGAAAATGACCGGGTATACTTCTAAATTAGTCCCAACTATCTTTTTGTTGCTCAAAGTTATCTAGAGTACATAAAAAAAAATCAATTTTTTTTACATTTTCAGAGTTAATTACGGTTGGAATTTTGCTCATAACTAATCGAAAATCGAAGTTACGGTTCGTAAAAGATGAACTACCAACCGTAACTGGTTAAATTTGAAGAAGACCCGATCGTAAAACCAGTTACGGTTGGTAACTAAGTGCTCGATACAAACCGTAAATCAGTTACAGTTGGTAACCAAATGCTTGATACCAACCATAACTGAGCTACAGTTCGTAAACTAAAATGGTTACCAACCGTAACTTAAGAAAATTCTCAGAAATAAGAACATACGGTTGGTAATTGAACTATTACCAACCGTAACAACATCAAAATCTCCAGTTACGGTTCGTAATTGAGTTAAAATCAACCGTAACTCACATAAACCCACAAATTCAATTTCAATTTTAGTCTAAAACCCTAATTTTTGATAGAAATTAAACTTAAATCGAACAAAATAAACCAAATCGTAACTGGGTTTTCAAAACATACCTCATATAAGTCATTACACTACACTTGATTAATTTTCGAATCGTCGATTCATCGAAGACGATGAAATTTTGAGTTTTAATGGAGGTTTTAATGGAGGTTAATTTAGCTTTGGTTGATGGGAGACATTACTATCACAATACCGTCCCTCTAATAAATTATGTCGCCCCTATAATACCTAGCGAGATTGGGGTATACCCAGATTAATTGGGGTATACAAAATTGTTTTGAAGGGATTTTTCTAAATGAAAATTCCCCCCACAATGATTAACTCTAATTTAACTAAAATGATTAGATTAGTTAAATTAATTATATTAGTTAGTTGATTTAGTTAGAAAATCATTTAGAGTTAGGGTTTTGGGGGGGGGGGGGGAGAGAAGTTAGGGTTTTTGTGAAATTTGTGATATGAGTGATTCTATTCCTGATTTTGAAGTGGGGGATCCTTCTAACTTTCCTCCTACAGACGAGTATTTGTATGATGATATACCAGACCATGATCGAATGGATTATTTGCATGATCCTCACTTTTATTTTCCTCAAACTAAAGATGGGTATGGAAGTGATGAATGTCTCAAGCCAAACGTAGAGTCCAATGACCAAGAAGAAGATAATGGAGCTGCAAGTAATCAGGTAGACAACCTAGGTGGTGAAGATTGTGATTTTTCCATGCAAATGATCGATTTTTGTTTTTTTTTCCACTTCTGCTGTACCGGGTCGGCAAGGTCGACGCTTGTCGATCATGCTGGCCGTAAAAGCCGGCGTGGTTCTACTTTGAATAACGTGCAAACTTTTCATGAGCAGTACCTTGCCGGCAGGGTATAAATTTGAACCTTGCCGACTTCCATTTTTTTGAAAGACAGGAACCGTAACTTGAAAATGATTACGCCGGCATTTTCAAGTTTTTAGACATTGCCGGCTGTTTCTATGTCGGCACTGTTTATATTCTCTTACGTGCCGGGATTATTTTGCCGGCAGTGTTTTATATGTCGAACGTGGTAATACATATTAACTAAACTTTTGATGTTTTGTAGATTGTGTCATTGGTACCTATGGAGGATCATCCTCAAGCTCGGAAAATTAGGGGTCCCGATACTTCCGAACATTATGCTAATGATTTGGAATGGAAGGACAAAAAGAACGCGGTAAATTGGATTGTTGAGAAAGCAAAAAAGAAGATGTGCGTTCTAGTGAAAAACACCCAACAAAAATCTACCCGGTTTGAAATGGTATGTGAGTGTTATGGATCACCGGACGAAAGTCACAAGAGAAAGGATTATGTGTATGATAAGAAGACTACTAGGGTGTACAAGAAGAAGTCTAAGAAGTGTGAATGCCAATTCAAGATTATTTTTGGGAGGAAAGAAGAAATCGATAACATGTGGAGAATAAGTAGAGTTGATGTTGGTTGGAATAACCAAAAAGATCCGCAAAGTCTTGTTGGGAACTGTCAAGTTTCCAAGTTGAAACCGCACGAGTTCGAACAAGTAAGAACAAGTTGAGGAATTAAACCAAGCAAGCTCGTTCGTAGGTTCAAGAGGGACGACCCGCATAACCTCTCTTCATTGTCTACAATTTATGCGGCCAAGGAAACCATTAAAAGAATTGAATGGGATGGAAGAAAGGTTATGGAAGAATCACAATGGTTGGAACACAAATACAACTACACGGTGAGACACCATGAGTCATTGGAGGGGAAGGTGGATCGTATTTTTCTTGCGCATCTCGATATGATTCAATTGGCGCGTTGATTTTACCAAGTTTTGTTCATGGATTGTACTTATAAGACGAATAGGTACAACATGCCTTTGTTGAACATTGTATGACAAACCTCGGATAAGCAATCGTTCACGGTGGCATGGTGTTTTATGGATCGGGAGAAGGATGATAGCTATATTTGGGCATTGGAAACTTTGAAGCTTCTCTACCACGAAGACGAAACTCTAGGGGTTATAGTCACCGACAATGAGCAAGCGATAATGAACGCCGTGAGGATAGTCTTTCCCAATGCACAAAATTTCCTTTACACTTGGCATATACAATGTAATCTTAGGAAGAATTGTAGGAATCATATCCAAAAGCCAAAGGCAAAGAAAAGTACTAAACGTGAAAAGGAGGAAGATGAACGTCTTAGTAAACTAACTAAAGAGGAGAGAGATGAAGAGAAGAAGAAAGAAGGAGAAGAATGGAAAGAAGGTGATATCAAGTTTGGGTTATTCATGAAAGCTTGGGATAAGTTGGTTTGGTCGATGAGTGTGGCAAGATATGAGATAAACTTGAAGGAGTTAGAGGATGATTGGGGCACTCCCATAGATTTGACTAAAGGAGGTTCAATAGATTTGAATGAACTCCCTCCAATAGATTTGAGTGAGGAGTGATTATGATTAGGGAATAAGGAAGCTTTTTGTGTAGTGTACAATGGAGTACTAGACAAAACATTTGTACTTTTTGGAGTACTTTTGTAATCGCATGCGTGTTTTGTGTAATGTACTTTGGAGTGCTACAAATGAATGAAATGGATGTGTTTTTTTGGATGTATTCTCATTTGGTCGGTATCATATTTATTACAAAACCCTGTCGGCTCCCCTAGGGTCGGCAGGGTATTATTTCATCAGACTGCCATCCCCAATGCATAACAGTAAAGGAAAAAGCTTCCTCATATGGCCGGCAAGGTTTGGCTTTTTCCATAATGCCGGCGTTTAGCATGCCGGAAATATTTATGAAATTTTCCATGCCGGCTGATAACTTAAAAAATATCAATTTTCTGATGCCTACGGTCGGCAAGGTACAAGTACAATACAATGTCGGCTACAAATCAGTCGGCCTGGTTCTGTTGGTATTGCATGTCGGCCCTGGTGATTGTATAACAATCGCCATGGCTGATATGAAACGTCGGCAGGTTATTCATCCTCATACAACGCCGGCGCTTAAGAGACAACAGCCGCCGGCATGATGTTAAACTATAGACCTTGCCGGCCAAAAACCCTAAAATCTAAATTTTTAGTTTCTAACCTAATATAACAATCAAAAAACACCAAACAATATTGGGTTGAGTTTAAAAATCAACTTACAGTCTTCTTTTCACCGGCGGAGGGTTGTTTTCAACATTCTCATGGATTGAACTTTCGGGTTTACTAGTTCCATCTTTTCCCTTACATTTTTTCTCTGATTTGGATCTTTTGATACTTCTTGTTGAATCTATGTTATCTCTTGATCGTTTGGAATCAACCATTTTTCAGGATAATCAAACTTTTCAAATTTTAGATGAGATGAAGAAGAAGAGAAGATTAACGGTTTGGTTAAGTTTTTAATTTTAGGATTATTAGATTAAGTAATAGGGTTATTAGGTTAAGTAATAGGGTTAATTAGTAAAAGGGTAAAAAGGTGAACTCACCACATTTTGGCCTCCCCTTAATAAGGACAAATGTCCATATAAATTTGGGTATACCCAAATTAATATGTGTATACCCCAATCAAGCCAAGCTATAATAGGCCTGGTATAAAGTGCTTTGTATTTGATTGCTGCTTCAACACTTGGGAATACCACAGCACACACCTCGAGGCACTATTTTCCACTTTTCTTAAACAACAAAACAACACTACATGACAGAAAAGTCATAGAGGGGCCTAGGAGAAATTGAAGGAAATATGCAGTTCACATTTAAAATGCACCGGAAGACTTCGAAACATGGCCCATGTTTAGTGTAATATATTGGTAAAATTATTGGATAATAATGTTAAATGAAAATTAAGTGTTTGACCCTCATCATTCATTCTTATTTAAATGACATTCAGTTTAAAACTCAAATTTAAAAAAGTTAACCCATTTTATTAAAATGACCCTAAAAAAAAGGAGGGTCATTTGAATAAAGATGGTTGATGATATTATCAAATAATAAACTATATCCTTTAAGGAAAAAAAAAAATAGAAAGAATGTCTGAGGATCGGGGATTTTATGAGTCAATACAGTTAAAAAATCGGTGCATTTCTTTTCAAATTTTGTTACTTCAAATGGTTTAACTAATCAAATCTAGCATTTTCTGGTATGCTTTATCATCGATTAATTATTTGAAATCATTGGATACTATGGAATCATCTTATGATTTGCCTCCCATTTACTCATTAGTTTCTTTTTATTTTCTTCCTGATTTACAAATCTTATCATCTTCCGGATCTAATTCCTCTCATGAGGAAGTGATTTTATATCCTGCGCAGGTGTATCCAGGATAATCATTTGTGGTATCCAGTGGTGGAACTTTCAGAATGGTCTTTTCTGAAACAAGAACAGTGGTGTGGAAAGCAGTGGTGCAACTCATACTCTTTGCGATGATTTATACTAGTAGATTAGATCTGCCTAATATCCCTTCCAATATCAGTACAAACAACTATGCCGATCTCCATCTCAATAGAAAATTTTCCTTCAAGATCCATTCCTATCCGCAATTTCAAAATCCCATATCCCATCCTAAAATCAAGCAGCCGACAGTGAGTCAATATAGAAAATATCCCCCTTTTCAGCCTCCCAATTACAAAATCAAATATAAGCTTCCTTGTTTAGATACTCAAGCTCTTAACATAAGAAATTTATGGAATGCCCAGATTTATATAACCCAAATTTTTCAAATCACAAATGAGAATTGTCCAAATAATCAGCAGAACAACAAGGCTAAAAAAATTAACCTCTTGGCATCGATGGAGATACAAAAAGATAGAAGGGTTATTGAGGGTTCTACTTCAACTATCAATGCATTTGCCACTGGCGGGGAAAAGACTTATTTGAGGAAAATCACAGAAGAACTTAACCCTATATGGAGAAAGTATAGAAACAAAGAAATCATTATGTTCTTGGTCAGATCAAATAGCGCAGGGGAATATGAAGAATTTATTCAAAAGAGTCCTTGGATTATTAGAAAAGCCTTATTGGCAGTAAGGATTCTTGATGCTGAAACTGCTGCCAAAGACAGTGGAAGAAATGTTGAAAGAAGTATGTCCAATTCAATGGATGAAGAAATGGTGGAGGCCGAAGCAGTTGATGCACATATACAAAGCAAGTGTTTGAGACAATATACCCTTAATGAAGAACCTTCCATGAACCAACACAATATCAAGATTATCCCACCAAAAAATATAGGAAGTGAATCAGTCACTAGTATGAACAAAACTGCAGATCAAGAGATGACTACCAATAATCCAGAGACAATGTATTCTGAAAACACAAATGATTATCAGGGACACATAGTACAGGTAACTTTTTACACTTTATACTCAAGATTTAGTAATACTCAAGAGTTGAGGGTTTCATATATCTTTCATCTTAGTTTCAAAATGAAAATAATCGCTTGGAATTGCAATGGTTTTGCAAACAAAAACACTAGACAATACATCTCTGATTTGAATAAGATGCTTAACCCGGACATAATATTCTTACAGGAAACGAAAATATGCACTAAAAAAATCCTCAGATTCATTAGACCTTTGAATTTACCGAACCATCACTATGTTCTCTCTGTAGGGAGGTCTAGAGGAATTTGCTTGATGTGGAAAGACGGCTTTGATCTTTATATAATATACCATGATAGAAACATGATACACTGCTTAGTAAGAAGTGACCCCTCAAAACCTAGATGTCTATTGTCTTGTGTCTATGGTTCACCTTACCCTCAGGAAAAAAATGAACAATGGAATTTTATAAGAGATATCTGTTTAAATTTTGATATCACTGCCCCATGGATAGTGATCGGTGACTTGAATATTATCTTACATGAGTATGAAAGAGTCAATAACAATGGTACCACCTCCATACCTTCTATAATTTGTAACATTATTCATGAAGCTGGTTTAAGTGACTTGGGATATCATGGAAATCCATTTACATGGACAAGTAACATACATGGAACAGGAAGAATAAAGTCAAGATTGGATAGAACACAAATGAACTCAGATTGGTTATTAAATTTTCCTAACTCGTGTTTAAAACATCTTCCATTCTTATTTTCTGATCATTGTCCTATACTGTTATACTTGTTCCCTAATAATGCTTGCAGTGCAAAGAATTGGAAGTTTTTTGAATGCTGACTAAGAAATGAAAGCTGTAAACTTCAAATTCAAGCTTCTTGGTCCAAAAATCATAGAGGATCTGCAGGGTATGTACTTGATAACAAACTATCTGAAACATGGAGAGATTTGTCACTTTGGAATAGAAGAAAGTTTGGCAATATACATAGTAACCTAAAGGGTCTACAACATCAACTTAATAAGCTTCAAAAACCTAATCCTGGTGGCTCTGATAATACCAGTGTTGTACAAAAAATTGAGAAAAAGATTGAAGAATGGCATCTGCGAGAAGAGATTTTTTACAAACAAAAATCTAGAGAAACTTATTTTCATGAAGCAGATCAAAATACTAAACATTTTCACTTACAAACAAATCGGAGAAGATCGAGAAATAAAATTGAAACCTTGAAGAAACCAGATGGAACATGGTGCAGTGGCAAGGAACAACTGGAATCTTTGTTGATTAACCATTTCAAGCAAATCATGACAACTTCAAATCCAGAAACAGATGAGGAGCTGCTGAATCTCTTGACGCCATGCATTACTGAAGAAGAAAATGAGCTCCTCACAAGAATGCCAACTGAGGAGGAAATTTATCACACTCTAAAACAAATGCAGCCATGGAAAGCGCCAGGTCCGGACGGATTTCCACTGGGTTTCTTCCAAGCAAACTGGAGCACGATTAAAGAAGATGTCATTAACATGATACAAAGCTTCTTAAATTCCGAAAAATTGCTCAGAAAGATGAATAAGACTAATGTTTGCCTTATACCCAAATGAAAACTTCCACAGACTCCAGGTGAGTATCGTCCGATAGCTTTGTGTAACACTACATACAAGCTCATATCAATTTTTTTGGCAAACAGGCTAAAACACCAATTGGAGAAGATTATTTCCCCTATGCAGGCTGCCTATGTTCCATGAAGGAAGATTGGAGATAACATCACTTTGGAAAATGAGCTTATACATTGTATAAAGAGAAAAAAAAAACAAAAAAAGGCTACATGGCGCTCAAGCTCGACATGTCCAAAGCCTTCGATCGTGTCGAGTGGAGCTTTCTTGATAAAGTTATGAAACAGTTATGGTTTAATTCCAAATGGTACAACTTTATACAGGAATGCATAAGCACTACTGACATTCAAATTATTCTTAATGGCACTCCAGGAAAAGCTTTCAAACCAACAAGGGGAATACGACAGGGAGACCCCATCTCTCCATATTTATTCTTACTCACAATGGAAGTCTTTACTCGTTCTTTGGACAAGGCTGAGTTACAAGGTAAAATTCAAGGTATAAAGATATCCATAAAATCTCCTCAAGTTACTCACTTACTTTTTGCAGACGACTGTCTAGTTTTTGCCAAAACGGATATCCACAATGTTACAAATCTCCTAAAGGTAATAACATCTTTCAGTGCAATGTCATGACAACATATTAACTTCCAAAAATCTGTTGTCTTTTTTTCGAGAAATATGCATACGCGGCTTTGCAGAATATTACTAAGAAGTTTGAATATGAAGAAGATGAATCTTGATGAAAAGTACCTGGGGATACCACTTTTCTTAAACAGGAAAAAAACAACTTCATTCTTAAGTTTAGTGATGAACACAAAAAACAGATTAACCAATTGGAGAGGTAAGTTGATAAATCAATCAGGCAGATCGATACTTGTGAAACATGTTCTCAATGCTATGTCGTCACACCACATGGGAATATTCAAGATACCATACGCTACAATAAAAGAGCTCGATAGCATCCAATGGAATTTTTGGTGGGGTAAGGAAAAATATGGAGGTATATATCTTACTGGCTGGCCAGCAATATACAAACATAAACTAAGCGGAGGCATGGGCTTCAGAGATCTCAAATGCTTCAATAGAGCACTCTTGGATAAAGCTGCATGGAGATTGCTCAAAAGTGAAGATAAGTTATGGGCACAGGATTTGAAAGAAAGATACTTCCCAACTACATCGGGTTTGTATGCAAAGAAGAAAAAGAATTTTACTTGGGCATGGCAAAGTATACAAGGAAGCATGAAATTCATCTTCAACTATAGTCATTGGTTAGTTGGAAATGGACAAAAAATATCCATATGGACTGACAATTGGATACAAGGTAACCATGAACCACCCTCACCAGTTGCAGAACTGGAGATTGCTAATACTTACAACAAAGTATCAGATCTCATTGATCAAGATACTAAGTTATGGAAAGTGACAGTGGTACAACAGCTATTTAATCAATAGGATGCTCAAAATATCACACAAATGAGAATCCCGGAAAGAGGAGAAGACAGGCTTATTTGGACATTAACTAGAAATGGCGATTTTTCTGTGAAGTCAGCATATCATAAGCTAGTGGAGATGAAAATTGGAATGACTTCTATTGACGTAAAAGAAGCAAAAAGGTGGAAGAATATTTGGAATTTACCAACTGTACCAAGGGTAAAACATTTTCTGTGGAAGTGCATGATTTACATTGTTCCTTCTAATGAAAGAATGGAAAGAGCTTTCAATTACAGCGGGGAGAAATGTAAATTGTGTAAACAAGGCACTGAGACAACAAAGAATATTTTGTGGGGATGCTCTTTTGCAAGGGCCATAAGGTTCACAACTCCAGGCGTGAAGAGAAGCATTCCGAACAATAATTCCTCAGTCCAAGAATGGATACAAAGCTGGTTTGACAATGATTTTAACAATCTGATTGAGAACTGGGCAGTAATAATGGCAAACACGCTTTGGGAGATATGGAAAGCGAGATGAAAATATGTTTTCGAAGACATAAAACCAAATCCTGTTGAAGTCATACATCTAATTCAGATGTTGAATGATTCCACAGGGAAAAAAATGTTCAAACAGCATCACAAGGACAACAATGGAGCGCATCAGACAATACAATCTTGGATTCCACCAACACCTCCTTACATTTCCTTTTGTTGTGATGCATCTTTTAAAATTATAAATCATATTGCTCACTCAAGATGGAGTCTAATATGCCGTACTACTGCAGGAAATTTCGTCCAAGCAAGATGTGATTACTCAGGTGGACTCCCAAATGCGGAAGCAGCAGAATGCAGGGGACTCTTGAACGCAACATGATCGAATGGATTATTTTCATGATCCTCACTTTTATTTTCCTCAAACTCAAGATAGGTATGGAAGTGATGAATGTCTCGAGTCAAACGTAGAGTCCAATGACCAAGAAGAAGATAATGGAGTTGCAAGTAATCAGGTAGACAACCTAGGTGGTGAAGATTATGATTTTTCCATGCAATTGATCGATTTTTTTTTTCACTTCTGCTGCACCGGGTCGGCAAGGTCGACGCTTGTCGATCATGCCGTCCGTAAAAGCCGGTGTGGTTCTACTTTACGCAACGTGCCGACTTTTCATAAGCAGTATCATGACGGCATGGTACAAAATTTGAACCTTGCCGACTTATATTTTTTTGAAGCACAGAACCATTACTTGAAAATGCTTACGCAAGATTTTCAAGTTTTAAGACATTGTCGGCTATTGACATGTCGACATTGTTTATATTCTCTTGCGTGTCATCTTTTTCCTAAACAGTGTTTTATATGTAGACCATGCGACATTGGTAATACATACTAACTAAACTTTTGATGTTGTAGATTGTGGGCATTGGTACTATGGCGGATCAGCCTCGAGGCTCGAAAATTAGGGTCCCGATACTTAGAACTTTATGCTAATAATTTGGAATGGAAGGAAAAAGACGACGCGGTAAATTGGATTGTTGAGAAAGCAAAAGAGAAGATGTGCGTTCTAGTGAAAAACACTCAACAAAATCTACGCGGTTTGAAATGGTATGCGAGTGTTATGGATCATCGGATGAAAGTCACAAGAGAAAGAGTTATGTGTATGATAAGAAGACGACTAGGGTGTACAAGTTGAAGTCTAAGAAGTGTGAATGCCCATTCAAGATTATTTTTGGGAGGAACCAAGAAATCGATAACATGTGGAGAATGAGTAGAGTTGATGTTAGTTGGCATAACCATAAAGATCCAGAAAGTCTTGTTGGGAACTGTCAAGTTTCCAAGTTGAAACCGCACGAGTTCGAACAAGTAAGAACGAGTTGGGGAATTAAACCAAGCAAGATCCTTCGTAGGTTCAAGAGGGACGACTCGCATAACCTCTCTTCATTGTCTACAATTTATGCGGCCAAGGAAACCATTAAAAGAATTGAATGGGATGTAAGAAAGGTGATGCAAGAATCACAATGGTTGGCACACAAATACAACTACACGGTGAGACACCATGAGTCATCGGAGGGGAAGGTGGATCGTATTTTTCTTGCACATCCCGATACGATTCAATTGGCGCGTTGATTTTACCAAGTTTTGTTCATGGATTGTACTTATAAGACGAAAAGGTACAACATGCCTTTGTTGAAAATTGTAGGACAAACCTCGGATAATCAATCGTCAATGGCATGGTGTTTTATGGATCGGGAGAAGGATGATAACTATATTTGGGCATTGAAACTTTGAAGCTTCTACCACGAAGACGAAAACTCCGGGATTATAGTCACCGACAATGAGCAAGCAATAATGAACGCCGTGAGGATAGTCTTTCCCACGCATAAAATTTCGCACTTGGAATATACAATGCAATCTTAGAAAGAATTGTAGGAACTATATCCAAAAGCCAAATGAAAATAAAGGTACTAAATGTTAAAAGGAGGAAGATGAACGTCTTAGTAAACTAACTAAAGAGGAGAGAGAGGAAGAGAAGAAAGAATACGAATAATGGAAAGAAGGTGAGATCAAGTTTGGGTTATTCATGAAAGCGTGGGATAAGTTGTATTGGTCGATGAGTGTGGCAAGATATGATATAAACTTGAAGGAGTTCGAGGATGATTTGGGCACTAATTACCCCAAAGTAGTGGAATATTGCAAGAGACAATTGTTGACGCCACATAAAGAGAGGTTTGTGTATGCCTACGACTATAAACATTTCAAACTTGAATCCACAAGTATGGTAGAGAAAGCTCATGGGAGACTAAAAGGTCTACTTTTCACGAGTCAAAATGGGATTGTGACGGTGCAACATGCTATCCATGAGTACACTAATAATGATATCGACAAGATAAAAAAAAATATTCAAGAAAGTAGCTTCCGGAAGTTGAAGGAATTTAAGGAGGATGATTGGTTTCTTGTTGGTATACATAGAATCGTCTCGCATTGGGCAATATGTTTCATGATGAAACATCTTGCATTGTTTAAAAAGTGTAATCAGTTTGATGACACGAACACTCCTTGTAAGTGTAGGATAATGAAGGCTATCGACTTCCAAAATCATATGCTTGGTAGGTATAAAACCCCCATTCCTCTTGATGATATTGATCCTTATTGGAAGCAATTATCTTTCAAACCAGCTCCAAGAGAAGATCCCGGTGAAGAGTTTGGCGACATGGATCTTGGGCGAATAATCCTCCATAAGTACCCCATGTTGAATAGGTTGGACAAAAAAACTATGAAGGACAAGTTGATGCCGATTGTTTACCATTTTATGGAAGAACTTGAAGAACCGGAGAAACAAGATCCTAATGGTAAACCAACTACCAAAAAGACGAGGAAGGAAGAAAGAGAATATATCAAAGAGTTTTTGAGTACAAATTGTGATGAAGATCAATCCTAAAGAGAACAAATCAAAGAGTTTTTGAGTACAAATAGTGATCAATCCAAAAGGAAAAACATTAAAGAGCATTTGAGTACAAAGTTCGATCCATCCGAACATGTTTATACCGAGCACAAGGAGGAGCCACTAAAAGAAAAGAGGTCGTCAAGGAAGGATTCAACTACACCAACGGTCTCTAACTTGAATACAAATGGCACTCTACCTCTTGAGAGTCAAGCAAGTGGAATTTATTGGAAAGAAAAGGGGTTGCCAAAGAAGGATTCAACTACACCAACGGTCTCTAACTTGAATACAAATGGAACTCTACCTCTTGAGAGTCAAGCAAGCCAAGGAGATATTGCGAAGAAAAAAGGTCGTCCAAATAAGGTAGTACAACCGGTGTTTCAAAAGTATCGCAAGCAACTCCCTCAAATTATTCAAGATTTCGTGATTGGTACCGATGATGTTCCGAAAGATGGAAATTGTGGGTTTCACGTTATCTCACAACAATTGGGACACCTAAGTGGAGCGGTTGAAGAGAATCTCACCCAATGCTAATACATTAGAAAAAGATGGCCGCTCGACGAAAAATCGACAAAGAGTTCCATATCTCAATGATCTAGAAGGTTCCATGGAGGAGAAAGAAGCAACTTTTCAAAGGTTTGTTAACTAGTTTTTAAGACCCGAGGAAATGCACCGATCAAATGGAAGCATTGGTTGAGATTTTCCGAGTGTGGCCATCTATTAGCGGATACAGGAATTATGTGGTATATTTTTTTAGTGAGGACTATCTATAGCATTTGCACCGAAACATGTGGTTTGTGTGAACCAACTCAAGCATAGAAGAATTTTCATTTCTTTGGTGGATAAAAATCATTTTATTTGTCTACAACTCAATAAGGAATGTCCATTACCTCCTCTATGTAGGTTTAGTTTGTGAGAGAAGTTCACATACAACAAGAGCAAGGAATTGATGAAAATTTATGAGGACAACATGACCCTTTGGAATGTTATAGATGAGTCTAGGGAATGTCTCATAGATTTGACTAAAGGAGGTTCAATAGATTTGAATGAACTCCCTCCAATAGATTTGAGTGAGGAGTGATTATGATTAGGGAATAAGGAAGATTTTTGTGTAGTGTACAATGGAGTATTAGACAAAACATTCACAGACTTTTAGGAGTACTTTTGTAATCGCATGCGTGTTTTGTGTAATGTACTTTGGAGTGCTACAAATGAATGAAATAGATGTGGTTTTTTGGATGTATTATCAATTTGGCGGCATCATAGTTATTACACAACCATGACGACTCTCCAAGGGTCGGCACGGTATTATTTCGTCATACTGCCGGCCAAAATGTATGACAGTAAAGGAAAAAGATGCCTCATATGGCCGGCAAGGTATGGCTTTTGCCAAAATTCCGGCGTTTACCATGCCGGATGATAACTCCCTTAAAAAGATTGTTCCTGGATGTTTTTTAATATTCCGCCGGCATTGTTCGGCTTTTGCCAAGTTGCCGGCCTTTATTGCGCTGGCATTGTTTTGGAAGAGAACCATGTCGTCTAAGAGCTCACTCTAAAAATTTTCATGAATCTTATTAAGACGGCAATGTGTATTATAATATCCATGCCGACAGAACAACTGTCGGCAGGCTCGTAATTTAGGATAATGCGATATGAGGCACGCATGAGCCTATAATTTAGAACAATGTCGATTATACATCGGATGGGCAAACCTTAATTAAAGCATACAAACGTTAAAACCTTAACCCTAACACATTTGGGACATAGATAGTATCTTTTTCCGTTACACAATTTCTTAGGAGAGGTAATTAGCTTCATCTTACCGCCGCAACATGGATTTGTGCATGGTAAAAGGTTGAGTTTAGCAACTTCATCTTCATACGGAGCTAGACGCTCATCTATCCATTAGAAAAACCCACAACAAGTGCATTTTTTGAAGCATAATATTGATATACACCTCCTATTGCAGCTTTCATGAGAAATAAGAATCATACAACCTTCAATAGTGCATTTGCTTCCTTCAAAGGGACAATCATTTGCAAAATGACCATTAAGTGTACAAAGACTACAAATATTTGGTTTGAAACTTCCATTTCTTATGCAAGGTTGAAGATGAAGTTGGGAATGCTTTTATAATAACAACATACCTAATATCTTGATTTTGAAATTTCTAGCCGCTGAGCATTCAATGGGTTGTACTTTGTACCTAAAAGGTGCAATCCGACATTTAGGCCGACAAGGTATAGATTTCATACCATCTTTGGCCTCCGTTCTTTGTCTATTACTATAAACGAGAATAATAATTTCTAAAGCAACTAAACTGAAAAACTAAAATAAGTTTAACAAGTCGAAAAACCACACTCTAAGAGTTCAAAAACATAATGTAATAGTTCAAACCATAATCTAAGTTTTTAAAGCAAGTAAAACATAATAAGGATCCTTCTCATTGTTGTTATCTTCCTCCCCGTCACTAGCTTTTTCACCAGCATCAGCTTTTGCTTTTCCCTTATCTGGACCTATGTAGTCACCGACCTTATTGTAATAGGGGTTCACTCCAAAAAAAGTCAAATGCCCTGAAAAAGGTCCTTGGATGAACCTCCTCTTCTTCCTCCTCTGATGATGTGCATTCAACATAGTTGGGGGATTCTTCCAGACTTGTTCATAAACCTTAGAAATTCTTAGGATATTATTTACCCATCAAACATAGTTTTCTTGACGGGAAATTCTTTTCAGTTTCATCTTTAGGATCTTCTACATTGGGATAAATTGTGTCAATAAATTCTAATAGCTCTTCTGGAGTAACCGAACAAGGTAGATCTTCTTTTTTTTCCCCTGGGAACCTAAACAATACACAAATAAGAGATATAAAAACAAACAACACTGTTGTACACAAATAAGAGATCAAAATTATTACACATTGAAATTTGGTTTTGGTCATCCACTAGCCGGCAAGGTATAGAATATAAAAACTTCCGACCAATAGGCGTCCGACATGGTAATAATCATTCACCTAGCCGACCAAAACACTGTCGGCAGTGTTGTATTTATTAATAATGCCGGCTATAACTTAAAATATCAAGTTTCTGATGCCTAAAGTCGGCATGGTACAATTACAATACAATATCGGCTACACATCACTTCTAAGATGATGTTGTTGGTATTGTGATGTCACCGGTTGTTGTCTAACAATCTCCATGGCTGATATGCAAAGTCGTCATGTTATTCATCCTCTTACCACACCGGCGCTTATGAAACAACAACCGCCGGCATGATGTTAAACTATCGACCTTGCCGGCCAAAAACCCTGAAAATCTAAATTTTTAGTTTCTAACCTAATCTAACAATCAAAAAACACTAAACAATACTGGGTTGAGTTTAAAAATCAACTTACAGTCTTCGTTTCACCGACGGAGGGTTGTTTTCAACGCTATCATGGATTGAACTTTAAGGTTTACTTAGTTCCATCTTTTCCATTACCTTTTTTCTCGATTTGGATCTTTTGATACTTCTGTTGAATCTATGTTATCTCTTGATCGTTTGGAATCAACCATTTTTCAGGATAATCAAAATATTTTCAATTTTTAGATGAGAAGAAGAAGAAGAAGAAGAAGAAGAAGAAGAAGAAGAAGAAGAAGAAGAGGAGGAGGATTAAGAGAAGATTAACGGTTTGGTTAAGTTTTTAATTTTAGGATTATTAGATTAAGTAATAGGGTTATTAGGTTAAGTAATAGGGTTGCTTAGTGAAAGGGTAAAAAAGGTAAACTCACCAC
>JAJJWX010004680.1:0-33314 GCA_023529315.1 Papaver bracteatum | reverse complement strand
CAACTACATCCAAAGGATATAAAGCTGCTGCTCGCGTCCATCAAAGTAAACACTTAACAAATGAACACAAGATATACCGTGTGGTTCGGTATGATTACCTACGTCCACGGGGTGAAAAGGGTGAATCTTATTACTTCCAAATGTTACAAGCAGGTGTAGCTCTTAGTCGGATTTCGCCTGCAAAGATGAGCCCACTTCTCACTCTCCTCTCTCCTTGGTGTAAAATCGAGTCTCTCTCTCCCAAAAATACCACCCTCTTTCTTGAATACAAGTCACTCTATTTATAAGAGAAGCTTCACACAACCAAGTTAGGGTGTTGGTCATGTTACATCCATTTTGCGATTAGCTCAGACTCCAGCCGACTCATGTCGTCTCCTATGGCCGACTGTATCTTGATTCCTCGCCTGCCTCTGCCGTCGGGCCGCCCTCTTCGGGTGCTCCTCTTGGCACGATGTCGCCTGCCATATATGTCGCCTTAACAGCATGCCGATGTATCACGTACTTTCTTATCCCCTCTGACCGCTGCGCCTCGTTTATCCCACCCCGTCCCGGTCTTTTCGAACTTTTTCGGAGGTCCGGTCAAGTCTTGCCGACAGCTTGCACGTCCCATCCACAGCGGCTACCTTAAATCTCGCGCCTGCTTGGTCTTCTCCCTATGCTTCGCATTCCTTCGTTTAGGTGCGCCTAAGGCTTTAGATGTTGTCATCTGGATACATCGGATAATTTACTCCTCACACTACTCAAGGGATTATGTGTCCAAATAAATTGGGAATCTTTAATTAAGGTTTTTGGTTTTATATGCTTTAATTACCAACAATTAAATGCATATCTCTAAAGAATAAAAATTAGTAATGTGCATTTACTAATTGAAGATTTTTCTATTGAGAGATTTTCGGAAATTTTGGACAAGCATTTATTGGAATTAGGAAAACCGATTTCGGTATTCATTGCATATCTTGAGAATATTTTTCGGTTTTGGAAATTCCTTGGTGTCCAAACAACCTTGGTCTACAAATACCTAAGTTTGCATTTCTAGCAAACTATCCTAAGAGCCAGTGAAAGCTTCATTCTTGTTGTTTCTGGTGGAGCCAGTCAATCCGAGAGGAAAGTATCCTAATTAGGAGAAATCTCTTACGACCGCTCGTTTAAAGACTTCTGTGGGATCAAGAAGCTCTACGAGTACCGTTGGTGGGAAACTAGATAATTGTAGTGTTATTAGTTTTCGATTGATTTGATTGACTAACAGTTGTTGAAACTTTGATTGCACCTAGTTTGTTTATTCTTGAGAATCTTCTCAGAACTAGATTGAAATATTGATGGGATCTTTAGAAATGTTTGTAGATCTAAAGACATCTTATGATAATCCATTGTTAACAAGACTCCATCTTGTGTGATTGATCACAAGAGATTCAAGTGGTGTTGTGCAGGTTTATTGAAGATTAAAGAAGATTTGAAGACAAAGAAGATTTCATTTAGTTCTCATATCTTTGTGTGTGCACAAACCTTGATCGGGTTGAATCCAACTATAATCGGATTTATTCGATTGATTATTTGCGTGAGATCGGAAACACTTATAGTTTATTGTTGATCTATATTGATTGATTGTGAATCTAAATGTAACTACTTTTGTAGTTGTGGTTAGATTAACTGACAGACAAAAGTTTATTAGATTAAACGGAAGAGCCTTTGCGTATGACTTGAGATATCTTTATCTTGAAAGAATCAATAGAGTTGTTACAAAATATTTGTTGTTCATTTCTGTTTGGAATATGAACTAAAGGAATTGTTACAGTGCGTGCACTCATCAAGTGTTAGCGGGAATGCCGAGAAACTAAGTGAACTAGGGGTAGTTGTTTGGTCTAAACTATACAAAGTTTGTGTAGATTTTGTATAGGCTTAATTATGAGAGTATTCAATTTGGACTAGGTCCACGGTTTTCTGCACTTGCGATTTTCTCGTTAACAAATCTTGTTGTGTCTTTTACTTTCTATTTTCGCAATTATAATTGTTTATTATAATTAAAAGTATATTACACAAACGTTAACTCGATATATATTATAGTGATCCTATAGAGTTTGGTTAAGTCCAAACCTATTATAAAGTATCACTGCTTTGGTGTCGTATTGTCTCGATTCGTATCCATAGACGATCGGACAAAGTGTGAATCCGATTTGTTGCATTGTCTCGACTTTGTCCATTGACGATCACTTTCGGTAAGAGGACTTATAGGTATAAAACAAAAGATTGTGGTGTATTTGGGTACCTTGTACAATTCCGAATATTTTAATTAAACTTACGGTATTGAAGAATACCAAGCTATTATTAATTAATACGATCGATTTGAGAAGTTTTTATAGCTTGTCTATGACTAGGTTTTGAATATTTGACCTGATCGTAGAAAACATGAAATATTTTGAAATAATAAAGTCACATCAACTAGGTTTTGAACATTACTACTAGAGCGTGTATGTTAAACAAGTTCGACTACATAAGTTCTACGACCATAAGTAACTCATTAAGATTAAGGATTTTGTGACCAAAAATTAGATTTTGAAATCTAGTTAGGTTAAAGTTCATCATTTTATACCTATAAATAAATAAATACTCAATCTAAGGCTTAGAAGTTTATCAATATAATGACACGACCTTCCACCAACAATGTCCCTACTTATCCAATGATCGTTATCTAGCAGGTGCGTGGTTCTTCAAGGGCACCGTGTGCGGTCATCTAGCAGAGGCTTACCGAGCAGATCACCCATCCCGTGGTATCCCTGTTTTTCTGTTAGCACGCAACCCAGCAAACTTTTGTGCCAACTCTAAACCCAATTATGCTGAAAATGCCCGTTGCTAGAAGAAAGGACAAACCATTACTTATATTCCTTTCAGAGATTCTCAACTCTGTCGAATTGGGGTATTACAATACCACCACCTTAAATTAGAGAAGTCCTCGGCTCTAGAATATATATACTCAAGCCTAGATCTTTGACACTCCCCTATCTCACAAGACAAGCACATAGACTCAACCCTATCAGGCGTGCCTTCCCGCCCATGGAAGGTGACCCCTTGTTGGCTATGTTACCATTTTTAATGACCCGTGCCCTCCAAGTATTGTGTCCACTTAGCCATTGAGTCTATCCGGAGGTAGTGAATTTTTCAAATGGGCACCTACTATCGTCATAATAAGAAGCAGTTCTCCTAATAGGTCACCCATCCCTAGATTACTCGTGCCCAGCATTGCTTAACTACAAGGATTTTCTACGTCAATGCTAGAGCCATTTATGCCCAAAAGGCCTCGGTGTTAGTTAGTAAAGGACAAACACTACCTCTTCCACTCGGGCGTATTCTACCTTCCAAGATCGGAGTACTACAACTGGCTATTTCCGTACCGTATAAGTGCTCGTAAGTGACTAGGAAATTATGACTATGACCTACGCTGCACGCTGCAATTAAACTGAAAATTGAACTTAATTTGAGACGAATGTAACTTATTTTCTCATCCATTAAAAAAAAGTGGTTTTTCCTTGACAAATTTTTCTTTTTTGATCGATAAAGAAAAAGCCCTTACTACATCGGTACATGCTGAGATCGATGAATTCTTCGTTTTGTTGTTGTAGTTTTTGGCTTTATTTGTGAATAGTAAATAATTTAAGATTTAATTAGGGGTAGGATAATATAATACTATTATTTAATCAAATAATGTTAATTTAGTTCATATTTTATGCATTGAGACTTATACCTATCTCAATCTAGATTTTTTTTGATGTGAAGAAGATTAAATTACCTAAGCAATATAGTTAGCTAAGAGGTCTACAATTTCATTTTCTTAAAAACATTAGAAAGGATACTTTCTTTGTGAATTTGTTATCACGTATGTTTTTTGAAATGTATTTGCAGTCTTCGTATTCTTGCGTTTCTTTTGCTATTGAATCACGCCTCACTGCATTATAATCTTTGTTGATAAATTCCTGACGTGGCTTGAAGCCTTACCAAGCAATGGCTATCACTTCTTCTATTGGGATTTTACTGCTGTCTAGTCTCGCACGTCGTCATCTTGTTTTGTTGATCTTTGCCGTCTGATAAAGATTTTACCTATCCGTACGCAAGCGTAAGGCAGTTGATATTGTTTTCTAGCCATTTTAGCAGCCTTTAGGATTCCCTTGTTTAACGCTGCAACGCCGATGGCTTCAAACGATAAACCTGCTCGAAATATGTAAAAAGATTTTTGTTCGACATGAAAAAGAATGAAAGCAAAAGCACATAGGTAAATTCTCTATGCTTAAAGCACATACCGTGAAAATTATCCAGTCCGGCTGTGAAATTGTTCCATCTAAAGGTAGGACTCCTTTGATCTGACACACTCACATCGAAGATAATAGCAGTTGGATCGGCCGTGAGCTCGAATGAAATTCTTAATTTGTCGGATCAGCGAGTATGGGTTTGGTCTTGTTTTTTGAAATACTTCTGTGATTCCCAAAGGAACCATACCGTTGCTATTTGATAGCCCTTAGAATACTTATTATTAGAACTCCCTCCTGTTAATTAAAGTAAATACGATCGTTCATTCTTGAAACCTATTATTATTATTTATCTTGAAAGCTATTAATCTATCTCAATCTAGATAGATTAATAGGTTTCAAGATAAATGATTCTTCTTGAAAAAACCTCATCATTGAGGTTACTAAATTAAAGTATGATCTTTGGAGTGGTAAAGTTATCGGATAATGATATCAATGACCTGAATTTGAAATTCGTCAACATCAAAATTTTATTAATCAAATTATGATTTTTGAGTATCTTTTATCCAACTATATCTTTTTATTGTGTAGCTAAGATAAGGTGACTAACCCGAATTTAACTAAATAAAGAGGCACTAACAGAATCCAAATCAAACACTTAAGCAGTCAATTAAGAAATCTGTTACAAAGAACTTAACCAAGGTTAACCACTGTAAAACATATATACAAAAGAATTCCTCTCGATGATATATATAACTTAATCATTTGGTTTACAAAAGAATATACAACACCAACAACATATCGAATAAAATCAATGCCGAAGATTAACTATCCGGAAGCTTCTACATTGCACCAACTGTCTTGCTCAATCATTTGGCACTCGAAAGTTAGGGGCAATTAACATTTCAACTAGTAATCATGTGCAGATTTGAAGCAGATTTGGAAAACCTTACATGTTTTTCCCAAACGATAGAAGATAAACAAAACCAACTTGAAATAAACAATCATGTATGTGGGCCTAAGCTCCTCCTTTACAAAACAATTTATACTAAACAACTTTGAATTCCATTACAATCATCTACGCAGTGCGATGTGACAAGCTTTCACATAGCAAATACAATCTACAAATTTTGAATTCATTATTTTTCAAGCTGAACTTGGGACTTTACAATGCAACTCCAACAACTTAGCCACTAATTGAACCACGATCCAACTTCAAACTCCATACCTAACCACTAACAGTGTAGTACTTATTTCTTCTTCATCACCAACCCATTCCATTAGGTGTAAACCTTGTTACCAATTCCATATCTATCCCATCATTACCACCGGTTACGTTACTTGCAATCCATTTAATTCAAACCAAAATTCTCAATTGCAAGGTTATATCTTCTTAACCTGACCACCAAGACTCAACAAGGTTCACCTACAACTGCATATACATGACTCACCAACTCATTCATATCCTCCAAGCCCCGAACTCTATCATCCACCCATCATTAGTTCGACCTAAACCACAGATCAACCCACTTCTGCGCAAGACACCCCGCCGGCTCAGCATCATCTCACAAACAATGCCAACCTCTACAGCACTTAGTTCATGATTCAACTTGCAACTCTATCAAACTTTTTAACTTTCTAACACCAACACCACTTCAAACTTCAGAGTCACAGACTCTTCCATTAATTAATCATCTCAACCTCAGCTTCATTCACATACCAATTCAATTCTTAGCCACAAACATTCATAAATACTCTACAAAAGAACTTCATAACTTACTAAGATTGCGTAGAAGCATAATTACCTCAATTACATCTTCCAGCTTCTTCCTTGAACCTCTTATGAAAACCCTAGCTCCCGATTCAATCCTCAAAACAACTCCATGGATTGCATCAAACACCAAATAGGAACAAACCCATCTTTCTGCATCACTTCACTAGAGCATCAATTTCGCTAATCAGTCTTCCCCGAAAGTTGCTACTAATTCTTCTTATGAACCCTAGTTCTATAATTTGGGAAGAAACGGAGAAACTCCTAATTCTAATTCATCAAGAGACTAACTTCAATTAGATGTCATCGACCCGCTAATTATCAATCCCTCAACAACTCTAATCAACTTATCCATCCATACTTCAATTTACAATCTCGATCTACATAACTCCTCAATTCTTCAATTTCTCGTTCCATATCTGCAGATCACATACTTATCTTTCTCCTCTGATTCGATTGCTAAGCCATTTACACTTCAAACTAATCCGCTATAACATGTTTCCACCTTGTACCAATCTCAAATCCCACGCTTCATCACCGACATGCAGCCGCAGGAACAGCGGGAAGGAGAAAGAAAGTAAGAAGAGAAGAAGATGAATGAATAGGGAAAAGAAGAAGAAAGCCACGGCCTTATCCTCACGGTTAGCATCTTGAGTAAGCCGACGTAGGTGCCCTGAGAAGAAAAGAGCTGGTTGAACCTTGACAACCACCAGGCAGTGATCCAAATTACCCATTCACCTTAAAACAACTGATAATAACTTCTTCGTCCGATGTCCCAGATAATGGCGTTCGGTAGTCTCATTCTCGCTGTAACTTTCGAGATCTAACGCATGAGTACTAGATTCGAATCTAAATCGTTGTTAGATTAACTCCTATTAAATTAACGCCCGTGTTAAACTAATCGGAGGTTATTACTTCCGAGCTAAATCGACACATGATCATCTCTTGACCGCTCCAACAGATGTGGACGAGCTTGGCGAGGTCACTACATTCTCCCCACCTTTAGACATTTTCGCGCCTCGAGATCGACACCTTCTAGTCTTGAAAGCTCTCCACCTTATAGAGTAATCTCCATCTCTTGCCTAAGCGCAGATAGCAACATAGAACAAACCACAAACTCATATGGCTTCTCTGGCCAACTAAAATCTAAAATTTGTAGCTTCTAGGTTCAACTACACCGATTAAGATTCTATCAAGTAGAGAAAGTCGAGTTTCTACGCTAATTTCTATTTCATAAGAAGACTTGCCTCTAGTTATCAGTGAAGAATTCCTACTAATTCTTTCTAAGTACGACTCTATAACTATCGGTTATCTAAAGATTTAAATTATACTTCCATGATCGGCCATCTCACGAATGCGAGCTGCCTGCCGTCACAATACCGCTAATCCTAAACAACAATGCCTTCCCTACGACCATGAGAAAACACAACCTTCACTATTCTCCAGGTGCTAGATAAACTAATTACTAATTTATTAAAATTAATTAGTCTTCAACTTTTCTTCTTGGTGTAATTATAATAAATTTACAAGTAAATATATATAAATAGTTCTCATCATTTTAAACAATTTAGTGTCTGAAATTTAATGACTATAATAAAGTAAATTCGATTGTTTTTAAGTGCTAACTTACTATGACTGATTAATTTAAATTCTATTGTAATTGCTTTAACTTGAAGATTTTACTTTATAAACATTTTTAATATATCGTATAATTTGTGTCCCGAGATACTTATCAACTCCTTATGATTTAATATGTGTTTGTCATAAAAATACTTGAGATTTTCCTCTCTTTTTTCTTTGTTTTTTCCTTTAATATTTTACCGCCGGAGATTTGCTCATAACGAAAGAAATATAATCTTAACTTCCGGACACTTTTTTATTTAGGTTCAATTGCTTATAGTGAGATAATGCTCTACATGAACATGGAAGTTCTAAATATTTTTTGGAAATATGCTCGTCATTAGCCGCCTCATCGCGTAGAAAATCAACTAGTCAATATCGTCCATAAAAGTCTCCACATGCATCCTATTTAACCCGCCACTCTATCTATCATGGTCATGTTGCGAGTCCTCCAAATAGGCAGAGAATGATTTTCCACATGAGCAGATCAACATGATACAAACTGTCCAATGTGACATGATTATCTGCATATTTTTCAACACCCATTAGATGACAATGTTTAAAGTGTGTACCATTACCTTTACGAAGGGATTGTATATCTGCGAACCTCTCGACCGTTAAATCTTCAGCAAAGTATTGTGCCCAAGAATTCGCTCTATACGAAGGCTTGGTAACTTCAAAAGTCTTGGACATTTTGTCACTTCCGTGTGTTCCTCACCTTCACTGGGAATACAATCGTGCACACATTACCTCATAAAGATACCTTGGACACATATTGTACCTCGATCCTATTTCAAATTAATAGGTTGTCAATATGAATCCTTTACCGAAATGTTGTACATATTCTACGTTGAATATTTATATGAATTTAAATATGTGTGGATCGTTGCTTTCTAAGATTGTAGTTTTCAAAATTAGCCTCTTCGAGCTCCGCGGCTTGCTAAGTTTATATATCTGTGTTTCTTTTTAACATTTTTAGTTCAGCCATATTAATGTTTGATACTAACTTCAAACATGATGATCATCAATCACTGTGAACTTTAATGTGATTTTACAAATCGAAATAGTCATCACCTCATTTCGTTGGTAACATCAAGTAATCCATTACGTAATACATGGTCCTTCAACCATTGCTGTCTACACCAATTCCTTATTTTGCCGCTTCGGACCATCAAGAGCTAATAAAATTGTTATAACGATACGTCTAATTTTTGTTGAGTGTTATGTATTTGGCAATCGTTCATTTTATTAAATCAAATAGATTGATAGGCGTAACTAAAAAGAACATAAGTATTACATCGGGTCTAAAGTTACTATATCCAAAAATTCCTAGACAATTACTGTCTAATGATCACAATTGTTTTCTCAAATTCCTGATCACTGCTATCAAACGACAGTGACGTGCAACCAATCACATTCTAAAGATGCTATTTGCTGCATAGTGTGTCAATGTAACACCTTGCTCGTAAATAATATGTTAACAACACGTCAATTTTTTTCAAGGCATCCAGGTTGTA
Organism: Papaver bracteatum; assembly: GCA_023529315.1. Lineage (NCBI taxonomy): Eukaryota > Viridiplantae > Streptophyta > Magnoliopsida > Ranunculales > Papaveraceae > Papaver > Papaver bracteatum. The sequence goes on along the minus strand of JAJJWX010004680.1, from coordinate 24,171 downwards.
AATGGTATGAATCTAATAGATTTGAATGTACCTCAATCTTGATATCCTCTTTCTCACATAACACTAGCAATTGAGGAAGGACCAATCTTGACCACTCTTTGCATAAAGTATAATCAAACTATGTTTTCACTAATTATCTTCGTGACGATTATTATTAGTAATCGCATATTTTAGTCGAAACTCTTTATCGAAGCTGGAATCTAATTAGTCTATAGAAAGTTAATCTTAAATTTTGACATTATCTCTGACTCAAATTATTGAAGTATTCTCAGTTATGTACATCTGCTTGTGATCTACCTATGTCTGTCTATCTACCTTCCTAACCCTGAGTGAATGAAACCATATACATATTGATCCGTAATTTGATATTGTTGATTTGTAATCAAAAGTTGCATGATTTGAGAATGTAAAATATAAAAATATTCTATAAACATCGAGGTGAAATTTAGATTTATGATTTAGGAGTTTTTATGATGATTTTGATGAACGAACATAATTTTCAAACAAATATTTTAGAATGCACAATACATTTTCCGTCAATAAGGTTTTATATTGAATTGAGTGAAAGTTGTTGTACTTTGATAGGTAGTTGTACGCGAAACAACTGTACATTGATGGTCTTTAGGAAAAAGTAATGTAATAGTACTTGAGAGAGCGATAATGTTTCTCTTACGCGTATACCAATTGCCTTTATATACCATACTGGGTGATCAAATAGTTCATGATCATATTGTCTTATACGTTCAGGTATCATCCTCAAAATATTTAGTGTTTGTCCTTATCAATCGTGCTAAAAGCAACCAATTACATCTTTCACAATACAATGTTTGCATGTTTTGTGAAGATTATTTTTACTAGGTCAATAAAACTCACTAAAAAGCAAAACTATTATTATACACTACTATTACCAACACCCACCACCATAAAACCATCCACCGCCACTATTTCTTCCACCAATAGTAATGTTACCCCTACAACATTCATAAACACACACCACTTATACTTCTACTACTTGCACCATTAGAATTAATATAGTTTTTGAAAATTATTTATCAATAAAATTATGTATTTATGTTAGATTATTAAAGGACATTTATAATAGAAATTTAATTAATCATTATGAACAATCAATGAGAAACTAATTAATAAAGCGTTTAAAAATTTAAAGTTGAACAAACTTTGTGATAAATTTATCTTTGGCAAGGACAAATCGACCACTCTTTATAAACAAATCGATAATAAATAATTTCATATGTTTTGATCTTGATTAAATTAATGGTTCGTTTATTATTACATAACATGAAATTGATTGCACCAATTTTTTTAAAATGGACATGTGTTTTATCAAGTTTATTTTAACATTAAAATGACAACCCGTTTTATACTTTATAATATAACGTTACACATTTTGTATTAAGAATTAACGCGATATGTTTTTGTTCTGATACCATATAATGCCACACCATAAAACCATATGAATCCACTTTTTTTATCCACCACCACCTACGTATGAGCTGTGTCACTAATTGATCTAACCCCTTAAATTTTTAATAACTACATAAATTTTTTAGTTGGTTTATAAATAGTACTTTGTCCATATATATTTATACTAGTCCACCAAAGTTTCATTTCTTCTAAAAATAAAAATGTATTAGGCCTCTCAATGTCAATTTTTTGACTTGGCTAAATCGCACCATCATCGCCACCCATCCCATGTAGGTTGTTGACTCCAATTTAATTTTCAATCACAAATGCTATGTATGAGGTTTAGATTGAACAAAATTTCATTAATTAATGAATATTATTTTTTCGTATATTCTTTTTTATTTGAATCAATTTTATTTAACATTAAAAAATCATGATTTATACGATATAGTTACCAAAGATAACAGGTACCATTTGGGTGATCCAACTACGATCATGAAAATATTGTCTTGTATGATATCATCCCCTAAATAAGTGTTAAAAACAACCAACCACATCTTCCACACTACGATGTTATCGATGTTGTAACGACAACATAAAATTAATATTGTCCATCACTACTCACCAATATTCACCGTCACTACTTCTTCCACCACAAACCAGGTAGCGAGCTAGATTTTGAGAGAGAGGAGAAAAATTCTTGGCAAGTTGGATACATGTGAAAAATGGACTTTGTATCCCATTTGTACGATAAAAGAACAAAAATAAATATAATTGTGCTTGGCTCGCCTTTAACCACCACTAATCTTTCGGCCTCCACCTCTTCTACTACTCATTGTCACGAGAAAATGTCTATTGATATTATTTATCAAAATTACTTATTAATAGAAATAAATATTATAATTAATTAAGAAAACATTTATGAATTAAAAATGATTAGTCATTTATTATGAGCATTATTGAGCTGATTAATGACACTTTATAATGAATAGATTATTTATTATGTGCAATTAGTGAAACACTAATTAATAAAGCAATTATGGTATTTAAGTTGAACAAACCACCACTGCTGATTTATCTTTTCTATCAATTCCAACCAAGGTGGAACAATGGTTAGAGGCCACTCTTATGACACAATAGGTCATGAGTTCAACCTCCCGTTATAATTTTTGAATTTCCATATCTGACTTGAGTATTCATTTTTCATTCATAATATTGGAATTAACGCCACACGTGTGAGATGTAGGGGTGGTCGGAGAACCACAACCCTGATTTATCTTTGTCAAATCCCGACAAATCCCGACCACCACTAACAAAGGCAAACTTATCCAAACCTTGTTTTATATTAATTAGATGTATATAATTCACGTAAAGATATTTTAAACAATTTAAACCTCAAAATTCATTTGATCTTATTTATTTATATGAAACTAAAATTTTAATTCCAAATGAAACCATAATATTATAACTAAATAATTATTTAAAATTCATGTACTATTTTAAAATAATCTAATGTTATAACTATTATCCAATTGTTACTATTATTATTTCCAGAGGTGTCTATTTGTTTTATTTCATTATGCAACTTGTTAAAAGTAAATAACTACTTTAAATTATTTTTTATTTCTTTTTATTCTTTTCATGTCGTTGGTATTAATATTTAATTATTGTTATTACATACATTTCTTATTTCTTAGACTGATATAAGTTATTCATAATTAATCATAATGCAAAGTTTAACTTTATTATTAATACTAGATTTGATTTGATCTAACTTTATTTCCTTAAGTTTATTATTGTTAAGTAATCAATATTATATTACTTAGCTATTATCTATCCAATAATATTATCCAAATGATATTTACAATAATTCTAAATTTTATAATAATTAATATTAGACAAGATTATAATTTGCTTATTTTATCGAAAATTATTGTCTTAATTATACTATCATTTTCATTATTGTTTTATCAAATTTTCTTATTTGATTACTAGTGTAATTGACATACAATTAAAATAATTGTTTAGTAATGATACTTAGTTTAATTTTTATTAAGCCCTAATCTTGTAAATATAATTTTAATTTCACTGAAAGATCAATATAACACATTTTGTTTATTCAGATTGAATTGGTAATATAGTATATCGTGTTACATATTAGCGTTAGTAATTTTAATATGATTTTAAACTTTGAGTCCATATAAAGATTTAATATGTCTTAATAGTCTTTAGATTTTGGTATTAATTATAAGTGTCTTATTCATATACAAATTTATTTTCCTTTAAGTTAAATTTATACTAAGCATTCAAATATTATAAATATCACTTCATGCATATTTTAGTGATTTAGTAAATCATTTATTGGACTAAAATAATCTAGGTGTAAGATTGTTAATAATTTTAGTCTTTATTATGAGTCTTATATGACCTCCGTTCTTTTATTCCTACTTAATAAGTCTTGTTTTAACTATCTTATTTAAATGCAAAACATATACTTCTAATTTGTTATTTTTTAACTTTGTAAATCTTAACAGTAGCTAATTACGTAGCTTTTTAGTCTTAGTCATTATTTTTATCGTTGTATATTTGTTAATGATATTTTAATTTAAATTATGCTCAATACAATGATCTAATTTAAATTTTAATAGCTCAAGTTTGTCATACTAACTTTTCATTTCAAAAGAAAAATTAATTTATTTATAAAGAAGGATTCACGTTAGTATACGAATTTATTTCCTTTTAATTCTAATATTATACTAAATATCAGATTGCTATTATTATTATTTCATGTATATTTGTTTCATTCTAAAGATTTATTGAATCATTTATTAGATTAAAGATAATTTGTAATTTAATTTAATTTACAAAACTTAATTGAAGATGTGTAAATAATTTTCGTAGTTATTTAATCATAATAATTATTATTATTCTTGTTGTTCTATATCCTTATCGGAATTTTGTTAAATAAAGTTGATACTAATTGTGAATGCAAACATTACTTTATTAAAATTATTATTACTCTTCACATAAGTCCATGTGTTGAGTGGTTCTGTTTGATTTACAAGTTATACTCGTTATACTAATTTCACTATTGTCATTATAAAGTATTGAATTGTTTACGATGTTCCATACTTTTTAGATTAATTATTATCAAATCCTAAAGTCATTGGTGTACCCCTGCAATTTTTATTTATTACATAAACAAACAATCGAACAAACAGTTAATATTGAATAAATCTTTTTAGTGTTGTGCTTTTTTAGTGATTAAGATTTATCTCTAAACCTGACCTAGTTCGCTAATCTGGTTAAACTCGTGACACTTTGCTATTCCCATATAAAATCTAATAGTGAGCTCTGATACTAACTGCAGTATTACTAAGCTAATGTGACTAAACAAATTTAACTAAATAAAGTACAATAGATCTAAATTAAAAAGCTTTCAATTAGAAATCTTCTACAAGAAATATTAACTCAAAGCTAACCCGTACATAAACATATATATACAAAATTCCTCTTCAACAAAAATGCATATAAAATAATCATTTGGTTTAAAAAGAATTTATCACAATTAACATGTCAATATAATTAAATATTTCGATTATTAAATTCTCGGAAACTTTCGCTGCGAACTCTGCTTTATGTCACTTAAGCTGAAATAGAATAATTAACATTTTAACTTCAAGTAATCATACTCTGATTTGGAAAAACAGGAAACCATTACATGTTTTTTAAACATTGAAAGACAACAAAACCACTGAAATAAACAATCATGTATATGGACTAAACTCCTCCTAGTTTCTGCGGTGACATTTACACCTTATAATTTACTGTGGTGAACATTTACACCTGTAATCTAAAATAAAGTAATCTGACCGAAGTTATAAAGTGCCCTATGTGCGCAATTCATACCTATTATTAATATTACGATTATATGCTTTAATATAAAATGAAGGTATTATCAATACCATAGTTGGAAGTCTCATTTCCCAAAGACAATCATAAAGACAAACAAAGCAAGGGAATATAAAATAGCAATTCAATTAAGAAAAGACAATGCATGAGTTTATAAAACGAACTTTAATAAAAAATAACAATGATTACAAAACTGTATCATTTTCACCTCTTTTGATGACAAGCCGCCTACCTCAGGAATCGATCACTGGTTATCCTTGGAATCGACATTTGGTAAGATGACCTACTTATTAATCACCTGATCGAAATCTAGCAAAGAGCTCACACATGAATACATACAAAGTCCTATCAATGATTACTAGAATTACATTATAGTACAACATTATCTATATTTAGCATGCTTTAGGGATTTACTAATCCGATTAAGATTGATTCTATAGCAATAGGTAAGTCACATGAATATCTACAACTTTGTAAGAAGAGCAGGATGCTAATTGATTTAGAGGTCCAATTCAACTATATCGATAACTATCCATAAGCCCGTTTTACTAAAGCATTTAATAACTAAGGCCGATCAACACAATTCAACTAACAATCGCTGGAACTGGTCAAACGAAGTCCAAGTCAACTAACAGTCAACGCTCGAAGGTCAAGTCAATCAGTCAAGGTCCAAGGTCCAACCAGCGGTCAACTCTGAGTTAATCTAGTGGTCACGAGGTCAACTCGAGTCACACCGATTCAACTAGTAAATTGTAGCTAAGTCCACTAGCCTGATAGACGACGCTAGAGCCTCTTGCACAGGCGAACATTACTCTCAGAGCACAATCAATGATGACTAACAGTATAACCTACGAACTAGAATGATACAATCCAAGCAATTTATACTAAACAACTTTGAATTCCAATTACAACTGAACATCTACACTACGCAAGATGCTAGCAGACAAGCTTTCACATAGCAAATACAATCTACAATTCCAATTCATCATTCTTCATGAACTCAAACTTCAGGACTATTACAAGATACAACTCCAACAACAGCCACTAATTGAACTCCACCACAACCATTCAACTTCGAAACTCCATATCCTAACCACTAACATATCAGTGAGTACTTATTTCTTCTTATCACTACAACTCACTATTCACATTCAATGTAAGACTGAATGCAATCTCATATCTATCCCCTCAAACACCACCGGTTCTATTGCTCGCAACCATATCGTTCAAACCAACATTCTCAATTTTCAAGTTATATCTTCTTAACCTAGACCACCAAGACTCAACCAAGGTTTCACGCTAACTACAACTACAGCTCGACTCAACTCATTCATATCTTCCAACGCCACGAACTCATCATCCATCCATCATTAGTTCAACCTAAAATCACGATCAACCCACTTACCTGTAGCATAACCTGCCAGTTGCATCATCTCACAAACAATGCAACCTACAGACTTAGTTCATGATTCAACTTGCAACTCTATCAAACTTTCTAACTTTCTAACACCAACACCACTTCAAACTAGAATCACAGCTCCATTAATTAATCATCTCAACCTCAGTTTTCATTCACATACCAATTCAATTCTTAGCTTCACCAACATTCATAAATACTTACAAAAGAACTTCATAACTTAGCTAAGATTGCAGAGAAGCATAATTACCTCAATTACATCTTCCGATTCTTCCTCAACACCTCTTACGAAACCCTATCTCGATTCAATCCTCAAACAACTCCATGGCTTCCATCAAACACCAAATAGGAACAACCCATCTTCTATCACTTCACTAGAGCATCAATTTCTGCTTAACGCCTTCCCCAGATTTACTCTGAATTCTTCTTATGAACCCTAGTTCTCAATTTGTGGAAGAACAAGAAACCCTAATTCTAATTCATTACAGAGAATAACTTCTCAATTAGTATATCATCAACCCAGCTAATTATCACAATCCTTAGTAACTCAATCAACTTATCAATCCATGCCAATTTACAATTCGATCTACAAACCCAATTCTTCAATTTCTCGCTCCATATCAAGATCACTACAAATTGTTTCCTCCTCTTGATTCATTTCTAAGCCATTTACACTTCAAACTAATCCCTTCAACATGTTTCCATCCGTCGCCCTCTCGATCTCACGCTCTTTAACCTTTATGAAGTGCTGAACTAGGAAGGATAAGAAAGAAGAGAAAAGAAAATGAATGAATGGGAAAATAGAAAATCCCCTGACTCTATCATACGTGTTGCCTTTGAGTTATCCACAGGTAGGTGCCCGCGAAGAAAAGCCGCGTTGCCTTGACAACATTTATGAAATGACCATTTTACCCGTCGCCTAAAATAACAAACATCTTCTTCGTCCGATGTCCCGTGGCGACACGTCCGAGTAATGTCATCCTACTTCAGATAACTTATTCGAGAGCTATCCAGCGGATGTGACTAGCTTCAGAATGCTAGATCACTTGTTAGATTAACATCTTATTAATTAACGCTCGTCTTAAACCAATCCAGTTATTATCGGTTAAATCGACACATGATCATCTCTTGACCGGTCTAACAACGGTTGATTGAGGGTCACTACATATTGTCATCCCACACTATCCTTAACGATTTACATAACACCTTTAATATGATTAATTTAGCCTAATTTTTTATAGTCTTCTTCCTAGAAAGTATCAAAAGGTTGAAAAATCTTAGATCCATTACCACCAACACCATTATCGTCATTGGAGCCAAGGGTTAGCAGCTCTTGATCCCCCTAAATTTTATAAATTATGGAAAAAGACTGATTGTATACCATAATTTGTAGTTAGTCCACCCTATATTTGGAAATGTAGCCCACCCAAATCTAAATATTTATTACTTAAGGTGTATGTAGTAAAATCAGTAGGAATATAAGAAACAATATATAATTAGTTTTAATCGTTCAAATGTAACCATTATAAGTTCCTTAAATAGCAAAAATTTAATTCCCAAACTAAGAAAATAAGAAAAATCGTCAATTTTATAAATGTTTTTAAAAGGAAATCGACATTAGATTTCTTTTTAACCACCTAAAAAATTAAATTTTGGCTCTAGTTGCATCTTTTTCGATGGATACATCCATATACATCCTAAAGGATATAATCTATCTAACATTCAAGATTCAAAGATAAACAAGATGTAAAGAACATGAAAGTAAAGATCGACACAAGCATATAACGTCGTTCGGACATGAAGACCTACGTCCATGGGAAAGAAGATATTTTCTTTATTGATCATAAGGTCTTATCCTTGAAAGAGTTACAAATATCACTTAGTTATTTTATTCTATGTCTCTCTAGATCTCTCTCAGGAATTCTCTGTAGAAAGACCATCTAATAATACCTTAGCTAACTTGTCCATCTCCTGATACATGGATTGGTATTTATAGACAAATTAAACTCGTGACTTGATGCAGCCTCGCCGGCACCCGTGGATATATCATATATCATCTTCATAAAGCGAGGCAGTTTTTATACTATTCTCGTGATGGTATGCTTTGTTCCCCCTCTGAGTTGTCTCGCTCACCTTTGTCATCACGTAGCTCTTCCTTGGAGAACGTCGTCTTTGCTTCTTCCAGAGTTACAATATGGATCGTCAAGACCATAGATTATGCCCACGCCTCTTCTGATCCTTCATTAACTGCGGTGTTCGTTTTTAGACTTGACTGACTGAATCGATTATACCATTACTCACACGCGTCGTTCATGTAACGTTCGTGGCAGGCGTCTCGATTCAGATGAGATCATCTTTATAAAGTATGATTCGGTGCTCCTACCTTATCATCTTATCATGAGATCATCCCTTGAGATGCTGAAACGTGGTCATCGGATAATTTACCCACACAAATACGTCTTAATTATACAAATTAAAACATCAAGATAATGAAAACTGTCTCATAAAAAATAAATTCAAAAATACCAGTTTTTTAATCCTTTCGCTAAAAAACACGAAGATGTTTTTATTTAAATAAAGTCGGTTCAGACGATTTGACGCTGGCTAGTAACAGGGCCAAAATCGTCAAAGTACGAGATTGTATAACTTTTATGATAAAGTTATAAATACAGGGCCAAACACGCACTTGTGCTTTGTCACGCACACATTATTTAAAACCGTATATTCGATATATTTTGCATAGAGATTAAGAAATCGACACATTATCATTGGTGGTTCTAAATGAACCGCTGATAAAACCACACAAAAACAAAACTAAATATACTCTTGATGGAGAACCCTTTTAGGATAGCAGTGGGACCTAATTAAATGCTATGAGATCCAATAAAAAAAATTATGTGAGGGTATTTTTATTTTTATTTTTCTTGAAGCACTAAGGTGTGGTTTTTGGGACGATTTGTTTAAACTTTTTGTATTCTCGTTCTTTTCTCTTTAATTAATAAGACAATAAGTTTTTTTTTTTTTTGGTACTAATGAAAATCTTATTAATTGAAATGAGAGATTACGTGGTCCTTCTCTGACATTTTAATGATATCAGGAGGATAATTGTTCATGAAGATAAAATTGTTAGCATCAATCCTAGCTTTTCCCGCTATTGCATGACGACAGTATTACTTAATCTATTGACTGACTTACAAAACCAGAGATTGAATCTATAGAATTTATTTTTAATGGCCGAAAGCAAATGTTTGTTATGCCAATGAACTTGAGAGTCCACACTTTGCAGAGATATCACGACATTATCACAATCCATTTCGAAAATCACCTTCTTATAATCTAGATGTTCCATCCATTCCATCGCCAATAATAGAGCTTTGCACTCAAAATATTGACTCCAAATTCTTTCTCCACTTCCTCATCTAAGTTAACTCCTTTTATCCCTAAGATGGTACCTGCACAATCACGAATAATCAGACCAACACTTCCTTTTTTTGTATCATACAAATAAGAAGCATCAATGTTGATTTTCACATAATCCGTTTCTGGAGGTAACCAATTCTTAATAATTTCATGTTGACTCTTATTTAACGTCGAATTAGAATGAGTAAGATTACATTGGTGTAACGATTTTGAATTCTATATATTGTGGTATGAGCATTGGGTTTATATTACGAAAAACTAAGTTGCATCTATCTTTCCAAATGTACCGGATAGTGCACATTAATTTACAAGTATAGTCCTCGGCATCAAAACTCAAATCATGTTCATTATTGTGATCTAAGAACCAACTTACCAGACCATTCATGGAAGGAGCTAAATTCTGCCAAAGCAGTTGAGATGTTAACATTCACACCTAACCAGATTGACCTAGCATAAGGACAATCCTAAAGATGTGAGTACTAGTTTCCATATCATGATTGCAAAAGCTTCTGATGATACTCTATATCTTTTTTGTATACGAGAGATTTTCTCCCTAGTTGGAACGATGTCTTTCAAACATTTCCACACGAACAACTGAACCACTATGAGGAATTCTCATATGCCCGAGTTTTTTCAAACCTCTCCTGGAATGAGTTCATCATGTATAACATTATTGACATAATCGGCACATAAAGTATTGTAAGCACTTTTGACAGAGAATTTACCCTTTCTATCTGGTTTCCACACTAGATAGTCCTGACCATTTAAAGGAATATTCATGTTAAGAATGGCAGCAGAAGTATCATGATTAAACAATGAAACAATGAGATCAGTATTCCATGTTCTTGTATCGGGAAGAAAGAGATCACATACCAAGTTATAAGTATTTAGACTAGAAAGTCCCAATACTGGAACAGGTGGACTATCATAACCTATAATCAATTATCTAGCCATATCTTAATTTTTGTACCACATTGCACAATCCACATCGAATGTTGTTGAACCACACAGCAGACCGAATAAAAACTTCTCCAAAACCAGGAACAATCATCCTTTAATTTATCAATATGAAGTAGGTTACCATTCTTACCATATTTTGCTCTAATAATGCATACAAAGAGAATCATTATCATCACAGGCTTTCCAGGGCAATTTTAGTAAGCATGGCGTATTGAAATTTTCTAGATTTCTAAAACCTAGACCACTAAAGACTTAGGTATACTAAGTTTTTTCCATCCAATAGGACAATGACCTCTACTATTTTGATGACCCCACCAAAAATGTCTTTGGATAGAATCCATCGAGTCAATCATAGTCTTAGGGATTAAAAACAACCCATTTGGTAGGTGGGTAAGGTGTTGAGGACATGTTTCACCGTGGTTGATCTAGCGGAATGGTTCATAGTTTTTCCTTTCCAAGTTTTGAGTCTAGTACCAAAAGATTGCATTAGAGGATGAAAAGCTTTTGTTTTATTTCTACCCATCAAAAGAGTAACACCAAGGTATTTATCGTATCAACATTTCAGCCATTTTAAGATGAGTAACTAGAATTTGTTTATTAGTAGGAATTGATATTGTTCTTGAAATAAACACTTGATTTATCTAAATTCAAAACTTGACCAGAGACTTTACCAAACTCATCTAGAACTGACAATATACCAGCAACATTATGCAGATCAGCTTTAGTAAAGATTAAAATGTCATCGGCAAACATTAGGTGAGTAATACCTGGAGCATTTCTAGCTGCCTTAACACCTGAAATAACATGGTTAGATTCAGCAGATAAAAGCAGCCTAGATAAGTATTCCATGCACATTATGAAAAGATAAGGTGAAAGTGGATCACCTTGTCTAATACCTCTTGAAGGTGTGAAGCACTTAGTCGGAGAACCATTCAAAAGAATTGCAATCTGAGTAGTAGAAACACACTGTTCTATATAACCACAAATTTTTTCATTAAACCCAAATTTCCTCAGTACACCTAATAAGAAAGGCCATTCAATCCTATCAAAAGCTTTAGATAGATCAAGTTTAAGTGCCATAGTGCCACTAATACCTTCTTTGTGTTTCATGGTATGAATCATTTCATGAGCTACAATAATATTGTCATGTATATCTCTCCCCGGTACAAAAGACTTGGTAAGGAGAAATAAGATGTTTGAGATGTGGTTTAATTAAATCGCAATAATTTTTGAGATGATTTTGTATACGTATTACACAAAACAATAGGCCTGAAGTCTACCGGACTTTTAGCTTGTTCAATCTTTGGTATTAATGATATATAGGTTTTATTAAAGGCAGAAGGCATAAAACCATTTTCAAAGAAACTTTGAACAGCAATGATAACGTCACTTCCAACTACATCCCAATTAGCTTGGTAAAACACCTGCACGAAAACCATCAAAGCCCTGGAGAACTCAAGTGACATATGCTTAACAGTGTTATGAATTTCATCACTAGAAGGAATTCTAGTGAAATCATGATTATTCTGATCGGAAATGATGACTGGCAGGATATCAAAGGTGTTGGTAGATAAACAAGTACCAGAGGTTTTACTAACAGCCTCGAAATGATTAACAAGTAAATTAGCAATTTCCTCCTATTATCATACCAAACACCATTAACATCACACAAAGCGAGTCTATATCTTTCCTAACATTCTCCTATTAGCCAAAGTATGGAAATATTTAGTATTGTTATCCATTTCAGTAATAAACTTATCCCCAGCTTTTTGCCTATAGAATTCTGTTTTAATGTCAAACCAATTATCCAAGTCTTTAGTGAGTCTCACTATCCTATCATGCTGAGATTCAGTGCTATGAGCTTTCTGAGCCATTTCTAGTTGATTCTGTAGATAATTGATATTTCTATCAATATCTCCAAACTCCATTTTATTCCATTGAGAGAGTCTTAGTCTAGTATTTTGCTGTTTAGCAACAAGTTTAAAAGCAGGAGAACCATGAATATCATTATTCCAAGCAACTTGTAATTGATTCTTAAAAGCAAAATGTTTCATCCACATAGCAAAGAATTTAAAAGGTATCCAAGTTTTAGTATTACCATTAACCGTAGGAGATAGAAGGATAGGGCAGTGATCGAACACACACTTTTGAAATGAGACAATTTTGCATTTGGAAAAGTCATACACCAATAATTGTTTCCTATTGCCATGTCTATTCTAGATTTCCGTGACCCAGTGCCAAACTTATTACTAGACCAGGTAAAGTCTCTACCGGAATATCCTATATCCATTAGACCACAATTATTCATCTGATCCTGAACATATTTATCTTCTATAGTTTGGCCTTTGTTGTCATTTAACTCATGAATATGAAAGTTAAGATCACCTATGATAATCCAAGGTTGCATTATATTTTCACTTGCACTTGACAAAAATTCCCATTGTTCTTTCTTTTTATCAAGATAAGTGGAACCATACATGAAGGTAATTAGAACTTTGGGTTTACTAGGGTCAAAACTTGTTGCTATATGAATCATGTTCTTTGAAGCACTTTGAACATCACAGATGATACCATCTTTCCACATAAGAATTAAGCCACCTGCAAGACCTACTCTATCAATACAAACATGATTACAGTAGTTCAAAGAATTTGCAAGAGCTCTCATCCTATCACAATCAATTTTGGTTTCGGAAAGAAATAGAAAATCTGGGGATTGTTTACTGACGAGATTAAAAAGTTGATCTTTGGTGAATTTTTTTGCCAGACCTTGGATATTCCAAGCTAGAATCTTCATAGTTCGGAGAAAACTATAATGGAAATTAACTTTATGCAATAATGAAAAACAATAGTTGTTCAAGAAATTTACCAAGTTAGCTGATGCTTCATTCATTCCATGAAAGGTCTCCATTGCAGTTTTGGCTCCTTCCTCAGTCAAATCATGGTCCATGCCATCAATATCCCCAGAAGAATTAGAGGTTCCAGTATTACGACCAGTGATATGCTTGTGAATATCATTTCTTTGAGAAATCCATCTTTGAGAGATTATAGAGTTGCAAACACAGTTACTATCATCACCTCTTAACTTCTTTGTTCTTCTTTGCTCTTCTTTTTCCTTAGCATCAGCAGTGATTTGTCTTAAAATTGCTTCATAAAATTGTTTTAACATTAACCCCAAATCATCTATTATCCCCACTCCATAATGTGGAGCTAAAGCTTTGCAATAGTTGATATATTCTTCATTAGTAAATCTTCTTATTATAAGATGTTCAAAGACAGTATCACATTCACCATCATCATTATCAATAATAAAACTCATAGGACAAAGAGCTTGTGGCTGTCCTTCCCAGAGATACGTACCCCCGCCTGCAATTTTATGCCACCAACCACCTCTCTGGATATGTTTTTCCAGGAATAATTTCACCCTTGCAGTTATCATACTACCATCACCCATTCTCCCATTTTCAGAAAATGTATTGATTTTAGGTCTCAGCTTCACCAGGGCTTCATCAACCACTTGCTCAGAGTGGTGTCCAATCAAAAGATTTATCAACTGATGCCAATCCCTTGAAGTAATACCAAAATTTGTTATATTGCTACAACTGTGTTGAGTAAATGAAGGTATGAAAATTATCTGAAGATATGAATAATAATTCTCCATATGAAAAAACTTGATAATCAACTGAAATATAGGCTCAAAAGATCTGTAATTCCTATAATGACGCAAAATAATTCTTGGAAGAATTGGATTCTGAATGTTTAATTTTTGGATCTTGAAAATTTTTAAATGACGAATTTCAACTCTGGAAATTAATTCACACCTGTTGAACTCTCTGGCTTCATTGCGATTATAAACATAATCTAAACTATCATACTGGTACATACTGTTTTCATCCATCTTGAGATTGATGGCTTGCAATACTGCTGTCGAAATTGACCATGAATTGAGAACTGGCTGCAACAATACAGTTGACAGAAGGAGCGTATAAACTGCAATAGTCCAATACGAGATGCCTTCCATGGAATATTGAAAAAAGCACTGCTAGAGAATTAGAATTCCATTAGAGAAAACTGAAAAAATTTACAGGAAAAAAAATCAAACGAAAAAATCAAATAGAAAAATGATTCAATGAAAGATCGGTTAATCGGATTCTGAGATCGGGTGAAAACCCCATCCCAGAACACGAAAACAAAGATGAAAAAACCTAAAAAAATTCTGCAAATCTTAAAAAATCGCCATGGATTAGAGGAGAGAGAAAAAGTTTACTGTAGCACTGTAGCACCCTCATTGTATATATAAAATTTTGCAGGATTAAAAAATTCTGCAAATCTTAATAAGACAATAAGTTTAATTTGAAAGAACTCCAAGTGACCTTTGTATATATAAAATTAATAAAATATTTAAGCAAAACTCAAGCAATATGCTTATATTAAAATTTTCCTCGGATTTTAGGGCATCTCTAGCTTCCACAAATATCATTTCAAGGTGTATTTGAAACCAACCTGCTTATTAATACCACAATACAAAACCTCATTCTTTAATGCACTTCTTGTTAGTGGCAGTGACTAAATATAATTATCGTCACTGCACGATGGTGATCATGAACCTTTAAAAATTATATAATTATCGTCACTGCACGATGGTGATCATAATTATCGTCACTGCACGATGGTGATCATAATTATCGTCACTGCACGATGGTGACTAAATACAAAACCAACCTGCTTATTAACCCATAATTTCACTAGTTACAAACCTTTAAAAATTATATAAAACTTTATTAACGTAGGTAAACAAAACACATAATTATCGTCTTTTCTTATCGGCACCTAAACACAGACTAATTAATTAAGAATCTGATCATCATAATCAACAGTGACACAATCAGTGACGATGATTGAACTAAATTAATTACATGATGGTGATCATGAACTGTCTCTGATGTAATAGTTGTATAAGAATCAAAAGAAAGTTCGGTCAAGACAATGACCGCATAAATTGGTTTCTTCTTTTGGTTGGTTTTACATTAATGTTTAGCCACTGTGGATTACCTATTAAATGGTTGTTTATTCTGTTATTTCGCGAGAAAATCGGCCTCATACCTTCTGTTCCATTGTAAGTTCTCTTCTCAAATATAGAGTCATTTTATATCAGGAGTCGGTCTTCTTTGGGCGATTCTAAAATTGTATCGATACAATTTTTAAAGGCAGGAGATGCAAACTTGTTCATCTTATAGGTAAAAAGCTCTGGCCTTTGATTCCTGTAGTCATTTGTTGGACATTGTGTAAGTCTAGGAATGCTATTGTTTTTGAATTTGGTTTTGCCAGAGTAAAAAAAGTTATTAAACAAGTGAAGTTCTTAATGCCGAAGTTTATGATTGGGCTCGCAATGCTGAAGTTCTTAAGGGTTTGTGTCTTAATTTGATTATCCTTAACTGGTAGTTATTTCATTTCTCAAAAGCTTTTCCTGTTTAGGTCTTCACTCTTAGGTTTGCTGGTTTTTATCTAGATATTTTTTTTCTCTATTGTCGTGGTGTCTTGTTGTAGTTCTTAAGCTTACTTACCTACTTTTTGTAGGATTTTCTTAATAAATTAAATTTGCTGTGTATATGTGTTTTTTGACTATTAAATAATTGGTATAGAATCTCTACTGCCAGGGTTATGTTAGAAAAGCTAATGGTCATCATCACAGCTGTCTAGCCAGCCTGTCTTTATTGTACGGACAACTCTTTTATTGCTTTATGTTTTCTTTCTTGAGTCACATGTATTCTGTGCTAGTCCTGCCTTTATAAAGGACCCTGTCTTTGTACTTGTACTAATCTGATAATTCAATAAAACATACTCTTACATGGTATCGGATACCAAAAGAGAATTCTAACTTCTCTCTGATCCTTTTCCACCATTAAACCTGCAACTTGCAACTTTTTTTTTCAATGACGAGAACTACACACACAACTCAAGCTTCTTCCGTTGTTTCACATCCACAGTCTCGTCCTGCTGGTACGTTTTCCATCTTAACTTCTCTGAATCGATTACTACCACCTCTGTTTACTTCTCAACCACCACCACCAACAACAACAACTGCATCTTCATCTCATTTACCTTCTTATTCTTCAAATCCATCACAAACTTCACCTATTCATTCTCAAAGATCACCGTCTTTTCTACACCATACACCGATTCAATTACCATCGTTTACTTCAGATTTTCATACTTTTGCTCAATAATACAAACCTTTAACACAACCTATTCAACCTTCTATTTCTTATCATCATCCTCATCCTCAACCTCCACCACAAACTCAATCACAACCAATTCCTTTTTAATTTCCACAATCAATTTACAATCCTTTTATTTTTCAAAAAGCAAATTTAACATTCCGTTTCCTAAAATTGAAATTTTCTTTCTGAAAAGTTAAACAATTCCAATTATCTTGTTTGGAAAGATCAGATGGCGTCGATACTGATTTGTACAAACCTTTACGGTTTTATTGATGGATCCATTCCTCAAGAACAACCTGTTATTTTGATCAACAATACTCAAGTTCCAAATCCCAACTATCTTGAGTGGTTGTAGTTTGACAAATTTGTTGGATCTTGTATCAATGCCTCTTTTGATAAATTTTTATCCTCTGAACTTCTTGGTAAAGTTTTTGCTAGAGAAAAATGGCTCCATCTTGCAAAACTCTTCACCGAACAATTCTTTGCTAGAAAATCAATGTTAAGATCTCAACTACATTCTATCAAGAAAGGTTCGTCTACAATCAGTGAATTTTTTCATCAACTCAAGACTATTTATGATTCATTAGCAGAGATTGGTGAACCTATTCCTGATTCAGATCTTGTCATGTATGCTCTTAGAGGCTTAGGGAGAGAGTATATACACTTTGTGGTAAGTGTCTAACACAGAGAACCTCCTATTCCCTTGTCTGAATTATGATCTCGTTTAATCAGTCATGAACAATTCTAAAGGAACAAGAAACAGATTCCTTCTCTTCTCTTATTTCCGATCCAACAAACTCCGCTTTTTATGTTAAGAAGCAATATTTTCATTTTAATCCTTCTTTTCGAAAACCTAGTGTGCCTCCTGGGTTTCCTTCTTTTCATAATTCCAATACTTCTCAGTTTCCTTCATCATCGTCATCTTCATCTGGTTTCAAAAATACCGATTTCAATCCAACTCAGAAGCAGATTCTTGATCCAGACAGTGTTCCTTGTCAAATTTGTCTCAAACAAGGTCACCTAGCTAACCGATGCCGATTTCGGTATTTGCCTTCCAAGAACAGTGGTCCACCTCAACATAAGGCTTTTCTTGGACTTGATCTTAACAGTGGTAGTACTTATAATCATTCACCATGGTTTGCCAATGAGTTCGACTACAATGCTTCATCACCATCAAATTTTGAACCTGGAGGTTATTGGGGACATAGTGCTTCTGGTCCTGTTTGGATACCAGATTCTGGTGTATCTAGTCACATGACTAATAATGCAACTTTACTCAATCAATCAACTTCTTACACTGGTTCTGATCAAGTAATTATGGGTGATGGTAAGCTTCTTCATATCTCTTTACAGGGCTCTTCTACTTTACATGCCTCAAATACTGCTTTTTATCTCAATAAGGTTCTTTGTGTTTCTCACATTCAGCACAACCTATTATCTGTAGCTCAATTTACTTTAGATAATCATTGTGCATTTATCTTTTATCCATGAGGCAATAAAATAAAGTCACTGAAGAACAACCATATGCTGGCTAGAGGAAAGGTACATGATGGGTTATATCCAACAAGAACTGGTGGTACAACTACTCAACATATGGATTTCTCCTCTTTAGTTGCTTCTTCAACATTTTGGCATTCCAGATTAGGTCATCCTGCTTCCAAGATACTTCACAAGCTTGAAGCTACCGCTGCTATCAAGCTCTCTTCCAAGTCTATTATTTCTGTTTGTGGCTCTTGTCAATTGGGTAAAAATAAGTATCTCCCTTTTCAGTCCACTGACTCTGTGTCACCCTCTCCTTTTGTACTTATTCATTGTGACATATGGGGACCTGCTCTTGTACAATCTCATTTAGCATTCAAGTATTATATCCTATTTATAGATGATTGCACTAAGTTCAGTTGGATTTTTTCCATTAAAAATAAGTCAGATAGTACTCAATGTTTTAAGACATTCAAGTCTCTTGTTGAGAATCTTTTTGATGTAAGAATTAAGCATTTTAAATGTGATGAGGATCCTGAGTTAACCAAAGGCCCTTTTAGAGAATTTCTTGATTCCCGTGGCATTGATTTAAGAATATCCTGTCCTTATCTTCATCAACAAAATGGACCAGCTGAAAGAAAGCATAGGCATATCACAGAGGTTGGCAATACTTTATCCTTTACTGCTTCTATGTCAAAGAAGTTTTTGTTTGATTCATTCGTAGCTGCTGTGTTTCTCATCAATAGACTTCCAACAAATTTTTTGGATTACAAGTCTCCTTATGAAGCCTTATACCACACATCTTCTGATTATAGTATGCTCAAAGTATATGGTTGTCTATGTTACCCAAATTTAGTACCTTATAGACAAGACAAACTTAGTCCTAAGTCTTCAGCTTGTGTATTTTTGGGTTATAACATTCATCATAAAGGATACATGTGTATGGATTTAAAGACTGACAGAATTTATGTCACTACAAATGTAGTCTTTGATGAAAGTCACTTTCCATTTGCTACTCCTTCTATTTCTACTCCAACTGAGGCTGCTGTCACTTTGCAACCCTCTACTTCAGTTGATTCCTGCATTGTTGCTTCTCCATCAGCTACTTCTACTATGCCTTCACATGATATATCTTCATCACCTGCTCCTTGCATTACTGCTTCATCAGCTACTTCTTCTTTACCAACTCTCAAGGATACTTCTCTTTCAAGAATACAAACAAGATCTAAGTTAGGTATTCATCTCCCTAAATCTCTTTCTAAAGATTTTGTAGCCAACAGTGCCCTTGAACATCCAGTTCATTGTGCTATTCTTAGCAAATAAGCACCTATTTCTGATCCAAAAACTTTCAAGGAAGCCATTAAGATACCTGTTTGGATTAAGGCTATGCACAATGAATATGAAGAACTCACGAGTGGAAAATGGAAGTTAAACCACTGCCAAGACAAGAGGTATTATCATCAAAAATGACTGTTTTCCTCAGTTGGAATCTGGGAGTGGTTTTTTCCAAAATGACTGTGTCTCACAGAAGTTGAAATCTTTAAAAATACGACTTTCTCTCCTATACCAATTGATAACACCGACATTCACGGAATGGTTCTAAAGTTTTAAATTAGAAAATATAAAAATTAATCGCCAGTTTTGAGAAGTGGTTTTATATGGGCTGAATACTTTTTAAAAATCTGATTCATCTGAATCCCAGTCTGACTAGTTTTTCATCTGACTGGTCTGAAATTTGAAATTCATTATAATTTAGAAAATCTGATTCAAAACTTATTTCTGACTGGCATAAAATTTGAAATTCATAAAACTGAACTTTAATGCACATTTGATAACACAACATTTACCACTCAATCCAAATTCAAAATTTGTTTACAATAGTAACTCGATTACATTAATCTGCAAAAAAATAACAACAAAAAGACTAGCAATTAACAACAACAAAAAATGACAGGGAATCTACTCCATACCATCAACTTTTCGGATGTAAAATATCATGTCACCAACTCATGAAGAACTTGAGATCTTGATACAAAACATACACTGTGAACTGGTAGAGGTCTTGGAAGAAAATCCAGAAACTTCACCAATTGAGATCCTTACCCAGTGGACTTACCCATCTTCTTGAATTAACCTCGTAATCTTAATTCTTTGTGAGAGCATGAGAATAGAAGTGGAATATACCTCCGATGTGTCCAAAGATGTGTCTGGCATTATCTTGATCAATCCATGATAGTACAATCATACCACACAAAATAAGAGAGACACCAATTCCGCACAATAGGTAGAGAGCAGTTCTAAAAACAAGAAAAAAAAATTGAGAAGTCGCATAGAGTAAAATAAACTATCTTTCAGAGTTGCGACAATAGGTGCTGGCCAAAAGAAATATGATTGAAGAACCTCTGTGACCAACCAATAATGGATTTAACCATCGTAGTATCCACAAGAAATGATTCCAGATATAATATTGCACTAGTATTAACCACCAGAAATGGTGACTTTTAGAGAATGCTTAATTATTAGGATGCACATCATAGTTAATATTATCCAGGCAAGTATTGGTGAAAGAAGATGCAGAGGTGACGAGAAACACTCTTATGCACACAAAGGCTATGTTCCAAGCTGCAAGTCGTCATCTCTTTTGTTCATTCAATTTATCTGCAATAATCAGCATAAAGCAGGAAACTAATTAACTAGTAGAAACTATGACCAATTTCTAAAAGGAGGAGGTAAGAGAAAAATATATGTTGTCACGCACAAAATCTACCTAAATAAATCCTGTATTTGAACCCGATATTCTACTGAATCAACATCCTCTATAACAATAAACATAACTTAACATGACTACATTCTATGTCTTTGACTACAATAGGGTAGCCAATGGATGTTTCAGCTTCAGGTTGAAAATATTTGCTATTCTTAGTAGAAATTACAGGATCCTTAGTGTTACTTCCATGAATTTCTGGAGTAGTATAATTGTACTTTGTTGAAACTGAATTAATTGTTTCGTGAAGTGACGAAGATAGAGGCACTTCATCTGGTGGAACATATCTTAAAATCAAAATAGAGATAGCAACAATGGTGAATGCAAGAAGAGTTCCCGCGCTGACCTGCAAATTCCAAATTGGCCTTTTCATTGTTGCTTGGCTCTCAGAAAGAGCATATGACAATTGAAAATTTCTGAATACTGCACGTAGTGAAATAAAGTTTTACGTACCATCCCTGCTAATTGAGAAACATCCATAAAGAAAGATAATAGTGCATCTGTACGCATGTCGTAACCACAACAAATTAATTAATACTTTACTACCTAATTAATAAGTAATATAGGGTAGTCAGGGTCGATCCCACGAGGAGCAAGAGATTCTAGTTGTAAAATTGTCACAAAAAGGGGGGTATTGGTTGTAAAATTTATAAAGCAAAAGAAATAAACAAAGTAATTAAAAGTGTAAGTTGAAATCAATGAGAGAAAATAAATCAAGGAATCCTTCTTCGCTGCAAAACAATGATTAAAGTTATGTTCTTTTCCACTTGTTATTAATCATAGATTATCACCAACCGTAGGTATAGCAGCTAGATCAGTGCTAACCCCAAAATCCCTAATTTCACCGGATACGGAAGTTCTCGCCTACCGGATTCTATTCACCAAACCACATAGTAGTAGATCACCCAAGATGTAATTTAGTTAAACGCATTAAGATTCATGAATTTATTAGGTTGATATCAGTAGTTAAACTCTTAGATCAAGGTCCACTTGCTAACGTTGTTTTCACACACAATTGCTCCACGGAATCCCTCCGCAAGGTCTTGTGTTTTCTACTTATGTAAATAGTCAAGAAACGATTACTTATCCCCTAACTTTCACTAGATTTAGATTAATTAACAAATCAATTTAGTTGGCCACCCAAACGACCTATCAATCAAACATAAACATTAATATTAGCAAAAACAATCGATAATCATATGAAAAACTTCAAAGTAGAATTGAAACAAAACTCAAATCAAATATTAAGAACTAGGAATTCATCCTCAATCAATAAGAAAATTAGCTACTCATAATTCGGAGTTCACACAATAATAATAATAATTAAGGAAGAAAGAAAAAACTTATTGCAAAGATGATGGTTGCTCCTTCCTCCAATCCTTGTGCACTTTAACTCCTTCTCCAAAGTAGATGTGTGTAAAAAGTTGTAGAGAACTCTCTTATTTATAGGCTTCAATACTCTCCATATCTTTGTAGGAAAAGATTCCACATTCCATAAGAACACCACTTTCCCAAATTGAGCCATATTCCAAATTCTAGTCCAATTCTCCAAAACTTCCAAGTTTTCATCCAATTCCACTTCTAAGTCTTCAACACATGAGAGAAGTCCATCCAAAATTCTGCATTTTGCTCGCCGGAAAAAGCGTGTTTTAGTAGGAAGTTGGCGGAATCCGTGGCCAAACAAGTCGTCAGCCGATCACACAGAAATTTACGTTTCGGAGAATATTTGACGGAATATTCATCATAACTTCGTTAAAGTCAACCATTGACTTAACAGTCAACCGTTAGTCACACAGGTCAAATCTGAGTCACAACGAGTTAGACCGAGTCGGTGGCTAACTCGGGCGGCTGGTTTGGCTGCCATCTTACTCACAGAAGTGTTATGCGGCCAAGATGGTCGTGCCTTCTATGCCACCAGCCATCATGGTGCATTTGTACATCTACAATTGATTCAAAAAAATCTATCCAAAACCCATGGAATTCACCATCTTCCTTCCATTCAAATTAACAGCACAAACTCCACTGAATTATAGAAACAATACAAGTCTTCTTTATTCTTATACCAACAGAACCAAGCCACTGCCTAACCTCCTCCAATTTCTCACTCCAAGTAGCAGCACCAATCCCTGTACTTCACAGCCACTGCTTTGATTACTTCCAGACCCATCTATCCATTGCAGTTCATATCTCATCTACAACAGCAAGAACAACTCCCATTACTTGCACTGCAACTCATTCTTGAACTCAACTAGTGACCCTTCATGACCAATGCTCCACCATATGTAAAGCAACAAAACCAAATCAAACCCATCTTTTGTTTCAGTTCACCCATCACTGATTCCTCCCTAGCCATTAGAACCCCAACTCAGCTCCAAACCACCTTCCTGAATTCACCAATGCTGTCATTACATTCTCACCAAATGAACTCAGTTCAAACACCTCAAGGACATTTACATTCCTCTGCTACTCAATACCATAGCATCACCTGGTCTCCATTCCAGCTGCTTTAAGCTCCAGCTGTATCATTGTTCACCTTATCAGAATTAAAACACCAGCTTCCTCCTTGCTGCCTTGCT